>JAHDVE020000100.1:0-99665 GCA_022606495.2 Halesus radiatus
AAAACAGAGATTTGAACCATAATCTGTAGTGACGCTTAATGGAATCAAAGAAGCAGATTTTAAAAAAAAGATGTTTTTATCTTCACAAAATCTGCATTTGTTACCGACAAACTGTCTAAAACGTCCGGTTCGCAACACGGAGTTGCGTTTTTAGTGACCGAAATTTATTATTGACTAGCTATTTATTGCCTGTTAAAAGATTTCAATTAGGTGGTAATATTTCTGTTGTAATGTGAATGAAACAAGGAGTGTGTGTGTGAGTAATAATTATACAAAATAATATTACTAAAAAAATCTACTCTACTCCTACCCTACCCCTACCCTTACCCCTACCCCTACCCCTACCCATATTCCTACCCCAACACCACCCCCTACCCTACCCCTACTTCTATTAACTTCAGTATGAGTCTTATGTAGCAAAAGGGAGCCTAAGGAGCTTACCGCTCAACTTATCACTTACCTAATTGGTTTGCATTAATTGAGACGTTTAATTTGATACCCATATCGGCTACCCCTACTTTTATCCCTACCCTACCACTACCCTTATTTCGTTAAGTGTGAGCCTCATCTCGCAAAAGGGACCTAGGAAATTACTGCTCAATTTTTCACTAAGAAAATCGGGTTGCGTAGGTCGATACGCGTCGTTTGATACCCATACCGGCTCCCTACGCCTACACTAGTGGAATGACAACATTTATAAACAGTAACATACATTAGAAGTGAATAATATAATGTTATCTCTACACTAGTTTCAAGAACAGGAACTAACTACTTTGGATGAAAACACGTAAATGTTTTGATAAGTATAAATCTATATTGTGTCGTGTAGGGAAAGTCGGGGGCTTTTAGAATCATTTAATAGTAACGTTTTTTACATCAAATACTAGACTCTTGATGTGGGAACCAATAAAAGGGACTCATCTGCTCCTTAAAACACTTCGTGAAAGTGGTCGGTGCCCTTGATTGTACGCCCATCCTACCCCTGCCCTACATCTATCCTATACCTACCGTACTACTACCCCTTTTGAGTATTTAAAGAAAAGGAAAAGAAAAATTCACTCAGTATGAGCCCTTTCCCGCAAAGAGAGGCAGGGAGTTTACTGCTCAAATTTTCACCAAGTCGCTTATTATAAAATGATTTTAAAATATTCAAAAATGTTATTTTTATGGTTTGGTTTTCTTAGGGTTGGCACAACTTTTCAGCCTTTATGGCCTGCACTCCACTGATATCACATAAGTTGAGATATAAAAAAAAAAAAAAAACAGTAGTATTACATTAAAAATTGACTCTTAACACAATGGTAGCTATAACATATGTATAAAGATCCGTAGATATCAAGGAGATATACAATCAGGGACACAACATATTTATTTTAAAGACAAAAAAATATCATCAATACAGCAGATATTATAAGATACATGAGATATACAATCGAGGAAACCAATATTTTTATTTTAAAGACACCGTCAGAAATAGCAAAATATTATCAATATAGCAGATCTCAGGGAGATATACAATCAAGTAAACTATTATATTTATTTTAAATACAACATAAGAAGAGCAAAATAAAATCAATACAACAGGTCATCTCCCAAAAGGTGATACTTTTAAATCAGCGAGAATTTCGTCATAGAGCAATTGTTTTGTAAATTCGAATGAAAACTTGTAAAATATTCATAGTATAATATGTTCTAGGATTTGTTGTCCATATTTATTTTGAAACATTGGTACTATTATCCGTATTATGTACATGATCCACCACTGCCTTATATGGATTATCAGATATAATGTTGAAATACAATTATTTTGTCACAAAAGAGCATGAGCGGGTAATACATTAATTGATTTGTAAATTATATCAATATTTCGCCTTCGCTAAAAAACTATATTGCTTACTAGCAACTTTACCAAAGTTTGAAGTAGCTCTAAATGTTTTATGTTATTCCTACACCAGTATCACCAAGAAGTTATGCCATATCTCACAGTCAATTCTGCTGGAGACAGATAAATTAGTTTCATAGTTTTCTTTGGCACATACATATACAAGCTATATTTACAGCTCTTAATGCATGCACTGTCTTTGAGAGATTGAACACATAAAAATTTAAGCTCACTAAAATTTTATATATTAGCCTCTCTACCAACAACAAAACATAAACAACCTACTAATATATTTAATTTTATTCAACACTCTTCCAGTTAGCATCAAAAGATCTGATTCACAAAAAAAATTCAAACGAAATTTAAAAAATTGGATTAAAATAATTATATGGCATTTACCGGTGCACTCGCCCAAATTTGAAGTTATTGATTTAACCATTTACAGAGCATATCTTAATATATGTGTATATTCATATGTATTATAAAATAATATGCAAATTTGCTGCCTTAACACAGGCAAGCCTAGTGAGGCAGGTTATGCGAAACTTCAACTTATAACTTACTGTTATTATATATTTTTTTATATTTTCTTTTTTATATATCTACTTTGTAATCCACTGTACACTAACATGATTATATTATACACATATTTAAGTTATAGTTAAACTTAATTTCAATAAAGATATAAAATAAAATAAAATAAAATTAATATAACCAAATTGTACGTAGGTAATCTAGTTCGTTTCTCCCATAATATTGTTGTTCGGTGAATCAGCAAAATATCGCTATTCATAGTATGCTCTCCGCTTTGATTACCGGAAACCGCAATATAGAATGCAGCTCGAGACCTCAAAATACGATTACCCTTAGCAAAAATCTATGTTTACAGGGAACTCCATTACGGGCAATTGTGAGCAGAGGAAAATTGTTCCACGTTTATTAAAGCAAACAAGCGGAGTCCAACAAAGCCTTTCACCCTAATTGATAGAGTATTCATCGATCAACCGGTAATTGTATTTCCTGTTTACCGCGGCTTCCGTACAACAATGTGAAAACACACAGTGATTTAGAGAAACCTAATTATTGGGGTTTAATTATATTACATGTCATTTGACTATGATCATGTAAATCAGGTTAAATGCATAAAACCTTTGTGTTAACATTTTTATTGTTATTGTGTTTAATTGGCAGAGCTCCATTTAGTTTAACGCTAAGTAACAAAATGTATAACGCTAATGAATAAAGTAAGGAAAATAATTTATTTCCTATAAGTATATTCACGAAACCTAAACCATAAAATTCACTGAAATAAATCATAGAGTTACCAAACATATTAAATCAATTGTCTTACATAGCATTCACGTCATTATAAAATAATTTAAAAAAAAACATTCATTTGTGGAAAACAGCCTCAACTGTAAGTACCGTGCAGAATAGATAATCTTTAACTCTTTTTAAAATCATATAAGTAAGTCGTCGCAATGTGGCCTAACCGCACTTTGAAAATGGCTTTGAATGCTGTAACAATAATTAAAAACGAAAGTACTTGCCAAATTTAATAACAACATTAATAAATTTGATTTACTTAAAATATTTTTTAAAAAAACAAAAAGATTTTATTCTAAAAAAATTCGCCGGAAACTAAAAGTTTCTTTTACATTTTTACCACAAATAAGCTCAGGAATCAATGGTTAAAGTTTGTCAGGTACGTGCTGTTACACCCTGTATACAAAGGTTACACGTATAAATCAAATATATCCATTTTTTATCTAAACTTCATACGGAAGGTCCTGAGAAAAATAATTTCCCTAAGGGCCTATGTCATCTTTGGGGATGCTGTATGGAGGATATTTTCGAGGAAAACTAGCGGAAGAAGTTCTAGGAAGAAAAAAGGTCTGGGGAGGAATCTGAGGGTCAGTGCGTCCAGAAGTGACGGGCGCATTAAACCACCACCCCACAGCAGTGCAAGGCGATGGGTTCAGACAGTCCGACTGGAGAGGTCAAGGGGTCTAATTCAACCTCTCCCGATCCGGCCACCATACAGTTGGCAGGGAGACGAATCCACCGCTAAGACCTGGACAAACCTCACTCCATGAACCCGGGAGCCCCTGCTAAGTCACCTAACATAGCGAACCACTTGGGGTGACCTAAGGTAGAAGTGTTTACCAATGAATGGTTCCCGCGGGGGGGTACTCATACCCGCCTCCCCAATTTCGCAAAGCATCTGAATGGTTGTGGTATGCACATAATAATGTAACAATTTGTCAAATTGGTGAAAATAAGAAAAGCATTTCTATAACGTTTTCTCAAGTCGCATAAAAATGTTTTAGTAACGACATGAAACACGGTTTTTATATGAAATACTAGAAATAATGCCCATAACTCGCCTCCGTGGTCTGAGGGGTAAGGCTCTCGACTACGAATCCGAAGGTCGCGGGCTTAAATTCCGGAGTACGCAAGTAATTTTTATTTAATTAATTTGTGCTGTTTCACAAATAATTCATTTATAAATAATATGTAGTATATTTACGCACGTTCCAGAGTGGAAGATACTCTCAATATCGCCCTGGTGAAAGACCACCATTCAGAATTGAAACGTTGCTTGCAATGGCTTTTAGCCGTGTTTGGTGACCACATCTGAACAGCCAGGTATTTCCCCACCTTCCTCTCCCCCTTTCCCTTCCCCTTTCCAATATCAGCCGCAAAACATTCCCCAGTTGGGGATTCCATAGTCTAAATAAACTAAAACACAAACATAAACTAAATTGATCTTTAAATATTTTTTTTTGCGATTTTTATTTTCACACAAAACGTATGTAGGTAGGTGCCTACTGCTTCTTTTTCAATTGCAGAAACGAAAAGGTCTGTTCACTTTAAGCTGTTTATTATAAAGTCTTAAAATAAAATTAAAACAGAATTGCGCTATAAATTAGGTGACGTGTTATTTAAACTTTCCATAATGGAAAAAGTTTGACGGGGACAAATGCTACCAATTAGACATACGAAAGGTTTCCATTGCCTTTGAAAACCTTGTTTTTTGACCTCAAAAAGGTTTTACATAGTAATCTTCTTTAACTTACGTAATTTACTGTGTGATATATATATATATGTACGAGTTGTGTTCAAAAGAAAAGGTGAATTTCGAATTTTCGTGGGCTGTGTACATTATCGTTTTTTTTTTGTTATGTTGGTACACATATGTTTATCATATGTTAGCGTTATCAGCCATTTTGGATCAGTGGTTGTTTTTGACAACTGGTAAGGTTAGCCACGTTTTGTTTTTTCTTCGATTTTTTACAAAAAAAAAAAATTGTAAAAAATCTAAAAACACGATTTTTTGGAATTTTTTGGAAAATAAAACAAATCTAAAATTTCACTTCAATCGAACTGATGATGCCTCGGGAAACGAACCTAAATAAAAAATCGAAGAACACCCAAAAACGTGACTAACCTTTCCAGTTGTCAAAAATAAACCACTGATCCAAAATGGCTGATAATGCTTACATATGATAAACATATGTGTACCAACATAACAAAAAAAAATCGATAATCGAATCTACGCACCCCGCGAAAATTCTAAATTCACCTTTTCTTTTGAACACACCTCGTACATTATAAATTCACAGACATGCGACCGCACAAAGGAAATGGTGTTGTTTAATTTTAGTGCACGCGTGCATTAATTCCATTTTATTTTAAATTACTTGCACAAGGCTTACCCAAGCTGAAAAAAATATTAAATTGTAGATAGGTGGGTACCTACTTTATCACTTGGTAATATTAATAATAATAATGTTTTATTTCAGCAGAACAAAGCGGTGAGTGCAATACTTTGTCTGCCTTATAAAAAGAATACATTTTAAGAATAAAAAATTACACACTGTAGAAATATAATATAAAAACATAAATTAAAATTAAATTAAATTAAAATAACATATTTAACACTTATGCTACAGTGCCCTGAGGGAAATTCTCCATCTACGATGTAGGGGCGCGCCATGCCACTGGGCGACGGCATCGACAAGAGTGTTTTCCGATCTCCGGTAGCGCTGACTCGTCCCGGCTATTCTGTGGCGCATCAAAGCAGCAAACCCATGCACCCTTCCCTCTGCGAACATCTTCGAGGCACTGCATCTCCAAGGGAGGCCGAACAGCGCCCTGTAAGCGTGGTTATATTGCACTCGAAGTGTGTCCATGACGCCTTGTGTATATTTAGTCCATAGTTCGCTAGTGTAAAAGCTCATGCAGTATGTCTGGAATAGTTGCTTTTTTACCGGAGGACTGCACCTATTAAATCTTCTGGCGAGCATGTTGGCACGTACGCACAGCGCTCTTCTTTGGCGTTCTATGTCATTTTTATCATTTAGGTCATCAGTGATGACATGCCCCAAGTATTTGATTTCGCTGCAGATTTCAAGATTGGCTCCGCCGAGACGTACGGGCGGAATGACAGCAGGACCCGTATTTGCCTTGAAAATCAGCAGTGATGATTTTTTTGCATTGTACATTAGCCCGTGACTAATAACGTACGATTCGATTCGATATTATTTAATTCAAATTTGATTTCGCCAGTCAATAGAGCCCAAGCGACGAGTGATTGAACTGAATTCACCCAAACGCCAACCCCACCGCGGAATACAATGTATGAAAAAGTCGATATGAAATTAGAGATTTTTGATGTGATAATTTTGTAGCCAGATCACATACTCTTGAGACTCGTCCACATAAAGCGATTTTAATGCGCCTATTTGAATAATAGCGTCTAAATCGCTTCGCATGACAAAAATTTTGCACCGTGTAGCTCAATTAGCAATTTTAAAATATTCGCGCGATCCGATTATAACATGTTCAATTTTGATCGCGATAACGAGTAATTTCGGCGATCACGTGAGGCAGTTGCCGGTTTTCGCCGCTAGGCGGCACTGCTCCTGCACCACCAATACGCCCTGCAAGAGTGGTTATACCGTGTTATGAGGAATTCTGAATAAATACTCCAATAAGTTTAGGGTATCACCGTCACCACTTTCGAAGTAACGCAAGGTGATTTCTAGTTCTGTGCTACATGGAATCGTACTTCTCATTGGTGAATCTTTTTTCATAAGTTGAGGATTAGCCAATTTAAGAAATTCATCAAACTTTCTTGTGTCAAATATTTTAACATTTCTCTGTAAGATCCTCTCCAGAGCTAATTATTTCAAAAGGAGCGCAGAAACCCCTGTTTTTCTCTTGGAATAATCCAGTCGCGAACCGATTTCCTTTTTTTTCGCGAGACTTTAATAATAAATGGTTTACTCAGCTCGGGCCAATTCAAACAAATCAGTCATTTAAAAAATGCAGAACGAGACTCGGACGACATTTTATTTTACATTTCACTCGCTACTTCCTGCTCGCAGTTCCAGATATTCCAGAAGCCGTTAGTACAGTAAACTCTATTAGTGGCTAGAGAAAGTGGCGATCACTACCCGTGGCAACATAGCAGCGTCAAAATCGCTTTGTCTGACCGAGACTTGTTTAGAACAACAACAACAAAAAAAACGAAAAAATCCTGCATAGTTTCGTTCTACTCTTCCACTGTTTTCAACATATTTTAATGGTGGTATTATTACTTTTCCTCTCACAGTTTTAGTGAGAATTTGAGAAAAATGACATAATTCCTATTGGAAGTCCTACGCAGTTACGTAAAATGCGAAAAGGTATATTAGGTCTAATTAATTTAATTTTGTCAACAACCATCGTGTTTAGTAGTGAAGTAATATAAAGATTTTTGTATTCCGTAGGTTACTATTTTAACAGCAGAGAGAATTGATCCTACGACGTATATTGTTTAATAAAAGCTATTTCTTGGACCCTATGTCGGTTAATTGTTGAGCCTAATTATGGTGTAAAGAATATTTACACAGGTTTTAACAAAAGTGTAAGCTGGACTGAGAGAACGAGATAATGTAAGACGATTTAGAAGCATCAGTCGTGGTTTTGCTTATAAATGAATCAGAGTTTCCACTAAAAGAATCATTTACATTGCTCTAAAAGAGTTTTTCGTCTAGTGAATAGAATTTTCCTTTTTACGATAATGCGATATTTATTCTACTTATTAGTAAATAAATATGATGTTAACTAAAAATGCAATAACCTGACAAATATCAACCAAACTTATTGATTATTTTAAAGATAAAAAGAATTGTTTCCCATGCATGAAATAAAAAACTAAAAGTAGCAAATATGTAGAGAAAAGAAAATTGAAAAATTATGTCGCATCAAATTGTGTTTTCCCGCGCAAAGGTCATGTAGTCCCATCTTACAGCGGGCGCATATGCGGAAAATTCACTTTCTATTCGCATTCTACTATTTCGATGGCCAGTAATCGCACTTCCGTCATCACTGTCCAATTTATTAGATCGAAGGGCTCATCATCCGTGATGTCGCCGTCCTCTGATACATCGGCCGCGATAGAAGTAAGGTCCGACATGGTGAAATATAGCGTTTAAATTTTAATTTATTATAACAGGACAAGCAATATAAAGAGTATATAAGAAATACGCCAATTGCAATACACCGATCTCAAATGGAACACGTGCTCTTGTAAGAATCAATCAACGCATACTGAAGGGTCCAGTATAAGACCACGTACTCATCGCCGTTAGGTATTTTAGCCGCCAAACTCGATAGAACGGAGCACCGCAAGCCGCCGACTTTTTTGGGGGAAATGTGGATAATGTAAAACACGCCCGCGCCGTATTGGCAATTGATGAAATACAAAATAAAAGACATTTGCTGAATACATTTATTATTTATTCAGTGCATAAAAATAAATTAATAGAAGGTTGACAAACTTAAATTTGCAGTCGGACAAAAGAGGAAAAGCGAAAGTATAAAGTTTATTTTTAATTCACATAATTTACACCGCCGACTATATGTAAGTGAAGTATGTCAATCTGTTGGTATAGGATAAGGTAACTTATGAGAATATGCGGATATTAGGAAAGTAACACATTGTTTGTTTTTTAGTACCTACATAACATATTAATAATTGACAGTACCTATACACATAGTGCCTTTTATTTTTATTTTTTGTTACTATTAAGTGTTTATTTCTTCACAATTAAACAATCTAACGAAGCGACCGCTGAAATTGTGCAATTTGACGTTCAAGCCGAGTTCAGTGCATCTCATAACATCCTTATTCAATTTTTAACGAAATCGGCAGAGAACTCAAGAAATTCAAAATGGCCTCTGAAATTATGCAATTTGACGTTCAATTCGAGTTCAGTACATGTCCAAACACCCTAATCCCGATTTTGAACGAAATCGGTAAAGAACTCAAGAAATTCAAAAATGCCACCAAAATTATGCATTTTGTCGTTAAATTCGAGTTCAGTGTACCCCTGAACTCCATTGTACCCGATTTGATAGAAATCGTTTAAAAATTCTAGAAGTTCGAAGTGTCCCCTGAAAACATGTATTTCAATAATGTTATTATTATTACCTTAGTCGTTTTTTTTTCTTCCAGGAAACAGGTCTCTTATTTTGTATATTATACACATGTCTGCCTTTATTTTTTCCCATTTTGAATAACTAAAAAGAAAACAATTTATTAAAAGACGATTTCAAATAAATTTAGTTGGAGAATAATAATGATTTAATTTCTGCTTACCCCGATCGAATAACGCCGGTTTCCTCAGCGTTCCTAGTACTAATCAAATTAAATATCTCGTAGCCGCGTATAAAATAATGACAGTAAATACATACGTGCTCTCGCCTCTGGAGTCAGCTCGTGAATGACCCGCTCTCGCGAAATCTCGTGACCAGCGCGCGGCGTATTTTTTTCGTATGGATTTTTATATGGCGCCATAGAATAAAATATTTCATAAAGTTTAAGTGAATAACAGTAGAAATGTAGGTACTTTGTAGTATTTCCAATTAACTCAATCGGTTGTTAACCTTTATTAAAGTGAGATTATGGAAGGATTTTTATTAAAACTGTTTGCTATATGCGTAGTTAACATAACAGTGTAGGCACTTTTAGCGTTTTTCTTAATATTGCAGTACATATTTCATATAGAATGGAAAGCATTGCACTTTAAGAATTGTCGCCATTCGGAACCTTAGACATTTTCCTAACCACTCGTATAGAATTTACAGATACATTATTTGTTATATTTCTAACGTTAGCAACCCGCAAAGTGACGTTTAGCGCTATCTTTGAGTCTTCGCCCTTAAGTCGCAATTTTCGTGGCTAACGCTTGCAGCGCCATAGCGCTGCACCACACTCTAACGGTTAAGCAACACTTCATCGCCATAACAATATTGTACTTGTTCACAAAAGAAAAGATTTTGTGTCGGTATTTAGTTGAACCTTTTAATGTATGTGTAGTAATTAACTGTTGGGGAAACAATGTAATATTTTCGGCTCTTAACAAACTCATGAATAGTATTCGCGTATGCGTAGTGTCGTTCTAAGCGGTGTCCACAGTTTATATTCGAGCTTAGTTAAAATACTATTAACGAACGTTCTTAAAAAAATAAAATTGCTTTCCTTTGGTACAGAGCGAATCAATATTAAATCTGTTTTCGAATCGTTTCTCTTAGAATCATGTTTATTATACGAGAAAAATATTTTACCTATTGGTTTTAGGTTGGTTGGGATGGATTAAATATTACGCTTTTAACTTATACTTTGCAAAAATACTCTACTGAGAGCCTGTTGCCTGATTTATGTTAATGTACCAACGTGCGTCGGAATCTCATTAGCTTATCAAAATGTGTTTGAAAACATTAAAATTAGGTCATGTCTGTTTATTGGAGAGCTCTCAAGTGTCGAGTGAAATTCAAAATGATATACTTAAATATTCAGTAGGTGTAAAAACGTGTCATCGCGCGTTACCCACAGTCCAATGATTCGGTTTGTGGGTAAATACGACACCCACGGGAGAAGTAAGTAAACCATTTTTAGCAATTTATCACTTAGTATAAAAATATTAAAGCATTTGAAAATACATGGTTAAGTTTGTGACGAAAACTAATCGTTTTTGTTTTATGGACTACGTTGATTTTGATAGACGTAAAAAGTAATAATAAAATTAGACATTATTGAAGAAGTAATATTAATAATTCTCATTGAAATGTGAAACAGATATTTAAATACACATAAAAATAAAAAGGTAAGAGTCGCAAATGACACTTCAACTTGCAGCCTTAACGGTACCAACGATATTTTAACGATATAGTATTTCAATTTAAGAATTATTATAAAATATTTTTCCTAAACTATTTTTCCATATTTTTTATAGGCTGCCATTTTTAAATGTAATTTGTAATTTTTAACTTGATATCTGATGTCGTTAAAAATGACAGAATATAATAAGATCTCAATAACTCAATTGTGAGAATTTTGGTCCCGGTAAGACTAGACTAGACTGGGTTTAAGTCTCAGTTGCGCCAGTAACTTTATTATTTTTCTGTGTCTTTTAATCCGTTTCATATTTCATTGAGAATTGTTAATATTATCTTTTGCAATAATTAAGTAATTACCATGAGGTTTATGAACTTATTTCAAATAAATAAATTAAAATAAGTGTTGATAATGTTTCTTTTAATGTCTCTTTTTGAAATAATAAATATTTAAATAATATACGTTTCAAATCAAGACAGCCAACATTTGAATAAAACAAACATGCGACTGTCGAGACTTGTTCCAAGAGAATTTGTGATATTATTCATGAGTTTTATCGTGATCTATTTTTTCCTCAAAAAAATTTAATGGACACGTGTACCCATAAAAATCTTTAAAAAATCTTTGTAAATGCTTAAGGTCAATCTTTTGATTCGATTACAACAGGATTACATTTAATTCATAAAGACCCTCTTTCGGGAAAATAGATTTATTTACTTGGAAATGCCCGACCCGATCTTTACGTTTTTCAAAAAGTTGTTAAATATTTTTCTGCTTACAAATACAAATCAACGTGAGGTTTTCATGCTCCTGTAAGTCAAGATACGCAATCTATTACATAAAGAAGAATGTCCCTGGCGGTGAATGTATTTTTTGTGTACAAATCTGCAGTTTTATTCCGAGCTTGATGAATTTTTGCACTCTTGACCTCAAAAATAAGAGAATGGTCACTCTCTACGCGAGCTTTCGAAAAACTACCCCCTTAAAGCAAAATTTTGGTACTTGAATAAATTTCGCACAGTTAACGTTCAAATTAAAAAGGAATACCACTGGGTGCGGGTAAGGGTAGAGGCAGGAGTAGGGGTAGGGGTAAAAGTAGAAGTAGGTGTATGGATAGGGGTAACACATCACAACCTCGAAACTTTCCCAAAGCATTCCCCGGGCAACATCGGGTACATCAACTAGTAAATTATGTATTAAAAATCATTGTGAACAAATGGATAAAAATAATATATTTTTATACTGTTGTACCTATCTTTCCAATCTTAAAATATTTCACAATTTTTTTTTAGAAAAAAACATACATACATGTTCATCCCCTTGTTCTACTCGGGCCGGTGACCCATCGCATCGACACGGCGCCTCCAGGCGTCCCTGTCCTGTGCTATATCAACGGCATCCGCCCATAGTAGGTCGTGCCTCTCCTCGCACAGCCTCTGGAGTTGCTTCTTCCGCTTGTGTCTGGACCGAGTGCATTTTCCGCGGAATTCGACGAAGAGCAGCAGTGTTTCGATGTTTAGTTTCTCTTGGATCATTGAGTTTCTTATTCGATCGTATTTTGTGACACCTGTAATTTCTCTCATAAATCTCTTTTGGATGCTTGGAACCAAGCTCCGGAACGTGTTTGCTCGTTCAACAAAAATATGATTACTGTTGAAGATAATATTAACAACTCCCAAATAGAAAATGCAAATCTGAAAAGATACAGAAAAGAAAAATCTTTCCAAGACCTGCGCGAATAGACCACGAGGTCCTCGGTTCAAATCCTACCTGATACCGTTATCATTTTTCCGTGTTTTCGATTTGGGAGTCGTTCATATGACATTATTGTTTAAAAATCACAATGAGGTTCGAACGTGTCTATAGAATGGATTAATTTAAACAAATAAAACATATTTCTTACAATCAAATATAAATTATTGCACAATACGTGCAATAACCAAACCGAGAGCTGGTATTTCACAACACCGAGCCAATAACCTATATTGGACCATAAATGCAATAACAATCTGAGATTTCACAACACGTGAACATAATGTTCAGGCGCCCTATAAAAAGCGTACGCACAGCGGTACATCCTTCTTTTCACTTGAACCGCAGAATGGACAATATGTCCTCCCTTGGATACCTAGACCTGCCGCTACGAGACAAGGGCAGTCTTCGACACCCAGCAACCGCTGCCGTCACCACCTGCTACCTGCACGACCGACCATACTGGCTGATGCCATAAGTCAAGTATGCTCGGAGCGACAAGATCTCCATTGAGACACTACCCAACGTCTATTTCTCAAAAGGATTCGCGAATCACAACAGTCGTACGACCCTGTCCGCTCGTACCTAAATATGTTCACTATTTTTCTTATCCGGATCCTGAACGTCTCGTATAGTATTGTTTTCTTTTTAGTTAAAAGTGCTAAAAATGTATAGATCTCGCATATCATTTTTGGATTATTTCACGTAAAATTATAATATTCTCAAAAACCGAGCTCTTCACCCATTTTATAAGGAAGCATAACGCTCAATATCGGGGTACAGATTTAATCTTTTTTATTTCAGATGGTTAAGTGGGGTTGCTTTAGAAGTGTATTTCAGAAAAAAAGCCTTTTCTGAAAAATTTTAGCTTATGTGTGGTCGGTAGGAACTTTTCTGATTGAAACCTGAAAACATTATATGCCTATATTAAAATCTTATCTTCGAAAATGCGATGAATCTAAGAAATTAAATTAAATTCCATCCACTCTTAGTTAGATAGAAATTCCTCTTTCTTAATCATATGTATATTGCCAACAGTGAAAAGTAAATAAGTATTCCTGTTTACGGTCAGTACCCAAAAATACACACTTTGCGGGAGTGCAAACCCAAGAAATATGGGTATTTAGGAGTGTACAAGGATTCAAAATATATGCAACAATTCTGTAATCTTCTAAATTCTGTATGAACTACTTAATGGAATTTTGGATAAAACGTTCAACATTGATTACACTGTTTTTCAAACTGCACCTGTTTTCAGAAATTCTGGAATAGAATTCATATAATTTAAGGATTCCGGTTGAGGATTCTTACCTTTTTAAATCTTATACCTTTTCCTAATTACGGACATACAAATTACCAATAAATCACTTATGGTATTGGCTTAGTTATCAACCTGCAATGTGATGTTCAGGGCCAATTTTGAGTGCTGGCTCTTATTATTATAGTGGACAACTGCATCGGGTTTCAACCCAGGAATCGTGGGTTTAATTCTCCGCTAAACAAGTCCTTCATCATAGCACAATCAACATTTTCAGTTTGTAATGGTGGACGTAGGAGGAACTCAAATATCGTCGGGGAGGTTTTGTGCTACAGATTCTTGTTGCTTAAAAAATAAATTGTTTGTTGGGGGATGTATATACGGAATATGAAGTGGAAAAAAATGTTATTGTTAGTAAATCTAACATATGCATATCTCAATATTTAAAAGTATTGCGTGCTAAAAGCGTTATTGCCTCAATTTTTTTATAGCCGTTCGTAAGCGCGTATGTATCACGTTTCGTTTAACTTTGAAGAAAATTAACTTTGAGTTAGAATTGAAATATGAGAACGAACTATAAAAAAAACTGGCTGAAAATTGCTAAAAGATAATAGTTAAAAAAATGGAGTTCCTTATTATTCTATACTCTTAGCCCCTTTTCCTCTATGAATAGCCCTAATTTTATTTTTGTTCGGTACTTTACAGATTTTCCAATCCTGATATCTGACAACAAGAAATCCAACATCAATGATTATTGGTGATCATAAACATTCAACATCATCATCAGTTAATATCTATTCACTTCTGAATAAATGCCTCCCTGGACTGGTTCCGCCCTTCTCGGTTCCATGCTTTGCGCTGCCACGTGTTCCTGCCTATCTTATTTCGTCGATCTAGGCCGGTTTTAGAGTGACCTTGAACCGATGGATACGGAACATTTTGAGGGCAAACGAATGTAGAGATTCGTTCATCGATTTCGTTGCCATAAAAAAATGTGCCCATTCAATTATGCAATAATAATTTAGGCTACCCTAAATATTTTTAAAAATCCAGTAAACGGATAATTCGACAAATTGGTATATCGGCACACTTTTGGAAACCGATATAAAGTAATGAAAAAATTTTTAGAAAAAAAAACGTCTACGTTAGGTTAAATTAGTATATAGGGTTTTTTTTTTCAAACTTAATGGCTTTATATCAATTTTCAAATGTGAGCCGATTTATCACTGTACGGAATAGTCTTTGAACCCAAACATTCATGTACTTGAAATAAATATACCTACAAATTCGAATAACGCGGGATCAAATCCCGACGCGCGTAATATTATGAGCATCGAGGAATAAGATTCGCGACTATCCGGAGGTCGCGGTTTCGAATCCCAACGTACGTAAATAAATTTTATTTATAAAAATTGTATTATTATATAAACAATATATATACATTTATTTGTAGCGCGTTACTTTCAGTATCGCCATGACGAAAGACCATCATTCAGAAGCGAGATATTGCTTGAAATGGCTTCAGTCAATTTGGTGACCAGTTCTGAATAGCTATGTATTTCTCCATCTCTCTTCCCTCTCCATATTCTTCAACCTCACCACATCCCACGATTGGAGATATCGTAGTCTTACTTACTCTGGTTAGCAGGAAGCAGTTGTGACTAGTTTACGGCATTCATACAAAAAAGGTTTATTTCGAATGCCATTTTCAAACAAGGAAAATACTCTCAGTATCTTCCGGTTGAAATTCCACCATTAAAAATCGTAAAGTTGCTGGAAATAGCAATAGCCATGTTAACTAAACATCTAAATATCTCGTCACTAAACACTATTTAGTGACAAGATCTCAATAGCCGGGTACTTCCCAAGCATCCTCTATCGCATCATCTTCCTTTCCCTTCTCTTTTCAGCCTCGTATGTCAAAATTAGGAATGCTATAGTTTCACTGTGTTGGACTCTTGTGCGGTATTCGTACAAAATAAAATTTAATTTACCAAACAGTTTAGATATGGTTTCTAAATATTCAAAATCTATATAATATGTTTTTTAACCTCTTGTTTTTTTTTTTGCTTTCAGTAAAAAAGGCGCATTTCGTTGGACCACAATGTAAGTACCGTTCACTACATAAAACTTTTTAGATAAAAATTTTTAAATCCATTAACTCTTTGCATAAAAGTATTTCATTGTTTAATGACAGCATTCGTTTATCCGCAATTGTGGGAAGTGCTGGGAATAAAACAAAACACAATTGTCAGTACTATACGACTAATCCTCTTAAGAGCTTTAAATCGTGCAATGCTCTGTAAAGCACTATTATTGCACCGATGTTTTACAATACCATATCAACATATGAATTTGTAATTGAAAAATTCAAAAACATGAACATAACCACCCCCAATTGAGTTCGATGGTTCTTTTATTCATGTATTGAATGAAGTCTACGATAAATGCTCAAGGTCACTGCGTTTTTTTAACAAAGCTCACGATTTTTTTTAACCCTTTAAGTCTAGTCATATTTGTTAGACGTAAAAACTAATCATTCGTCAATTTGACTAACACTACTATCAACGCACATAAAATGCATTTGTTGTTTAAGATCGTTTCAAACGTGTATGATATTTTGTAAAATAACTTTTTATGAAAGCTAAAAAAATATTAACATGTTTGTAGTTTGGAGTATTTATTAAAAAGAGGTATTACGTTTTCGAGATCAAAAGTAGCGGTGACATAAGACTAAAGAAAAATAATAAAAACAAAATTTTCGGTTTTCTCGTTTTCTATTTATAACTAAAAAAGATTAATTCTCTTACAACACATAAATAATTATATTTTTGGCGCACTTATGTACTTTGTGTTCTCCGAAGACTGGACTAAAACGGATGTCGCATTTAGAAAATAGCGGCACTTACTTCTGTAGTGCGGTCATTCCCTCCAAGCTCTCGTGGGCGATAGAGTTATGCTGATATAGCATACAATGTACAGTGTTAGTCGAAACGACTGAGGTTAGCCTTCCGGGGTTAATCCCTTTTAAATAAACTAATTACTTCAATCGAATTCGAACGTTCTGCTATTCTTTTATTCCGCGCTTTAAAGCCAGCGGTTGACGATGAAAAAGTCGGTAAACCAATTTTAAAGACGAATCTGGTATTGCAGAAAAAGTAGAGAAAAACATTATGAATATCTGATGCGGAAAGATAAGGAAAATAGGGTGGTTGTGGGATAATCTTTTAAACGAGCCCTTGAATAATCGCTTTTGTAATATTAGAAGTCTGGTGGAATTATTTCCATGGACGAAAAAAACAGATCCAACTACCTTTGATCCTCAACTCCTCGGTTAAAATAAAACAAAAAGGTATGTCAGGAATGTTCGATTCTTGTACTTGATACTTTTTGATTTTCTTACAGTATAATTGGTCGAGTGCAACATTTTTGACACAAGATTTTTACATACGTAGAATTAAAAAAACATAGGGTTATTCAAAATGAACTCGATTTCGCATGTTCTCTTCTGATACACGTGGTCGGCCCATGCTTTTTCCTTTACAGAGAAACCCAGTTTGCTCAAATTGGTGATACCAATGACTAATGCTCTTTTTAGTTGGAAGTTCAATGTTAAAAGGTAAACGAAAGGTACGCTGCACTACTTTTCTGACTAAATTTTACAGAGCCACGAACACAGAAAACCTTGTGCTGCATAGTAACCATTTTACTCACAACTGACGCGAAATGGCTGCTTAGCGGCGCGAGCACTTTAGCAGTCGTTTGCGCAACTATCGGTGATCTAGCAGTGGGATTCGAAACTTTTGGACCTTCTCTTTTAATTGCTATATATATATCAGTGACACGTAACTAATAACTCGGGAAAAAGAGCGATGCAAAATTGAGTCCATCATTTTGAATAACCCTGTACAACATTTTCCAAACACGAATGCCTTGGAAACCAAAAACGCCACGAACCTGCCCATCAATCCATAATGATAATAAATGTATTTTTTGTTCGGACATTATTTAATTATAGGACATTAGTTTCTAGAGTATAGACTAGATACGTAATTAAATTTTATTTTTTTCTGAAAGTAATTTGTTTTATTTTTAAATTGATAATAAAATAGCAAACTTGTGGGAACATGTAATGGTTAGTATTAGAACTCCATTTAGATATTAATATTATAGCATTTTAATAATATCATGGACTATAAAAATATTATGTATATATTAAAACGTATTTTAAACCAACAAAAAATATTAGTGACGTGTTACATTTAATTTTGTTTATTTTTTTTTATTTATTATTTGTTAGTTGTGAAATAGTGTATTCGATTACAATTCATCATCCGATATTAAATGAAAAGCCAAAATTAATAAAATATAATAATATTGAGAAGTTTACGGAGGTCGAAACTTATTATGACGAGTTTTTATGTTCCCCAAAACATTCTACAAATTCAGTGGCAAAAACTTTGCAATTGTGATTTCACGTGTTTAATTAAACACTACTAACATAATGTATCCGTTAACTTGTGTGTTTGCACAATTTGATGAGGAGGAAACCCACTGGCAGTCGATCCAATTCGCATCGCACAGCGTGTACTCACTCAATTTTTTATAAGAGTAATGCGTTAACAAAAAATCTTTGGGAATATGAATGTAGTTTTTTTTATGTTTCATTGTAAGAGCTTTTCAAATTGATGTTTTTTTGTGCACAGCGTGATATAAGATATATTGCAAAATATTCATTACGTTGTCGTTTAATTTAATTAATGTAGAAGTATGTTAATATTTGTATTTTTATATTTCAGCGGCTCAATTTAACACTTACGTTACCTTGAAACTTCAAAACGTCAAATCAACAACGGTTGTAGTGAAAGGAGCCGATCCTTGCTGGGAACAAGACTTTCTTTTGTAAGTATTAATAATACTATTTTTACTTACAACCTCCGCACCAAAGCTTCTTGTCCAACATCGGTGAAATATAAAACATATTACAAAGTTGCGGTGCACCGTAATAGGCTTTATTCTTCATAACATACTTGGTTACTTTCGACGACTTCCCTCAAATTTAAAAAAAGAAAAACACATGTTTGGCTAATATCAGTGAAGCATAACATATTATAAATATATTGTATAGTAGTTAAGTGTATCCTTGTTGTAATTATTGTTTAGCGTATGTGTTTAGTATCTAGGATTGAAGGGTAATAAACTACTTAAATTAATTAAAATACTCAATCTTTAATTATTATTTATTTTTATTGAGATTTAAAAACCTCATTGTAATATTTAATCATTGTAGAACAATATTAACATAACCCAAATGAAACATGAAAACAAAACAAACAAGCCTAGGACCTCTGCCCCTGGACCTGGACCCCCAGGACCTCTTGGGCTTGAGTCCCAGATAAGACTGAAATCTTTTCATTTTCTGTCATTTTTTTCCGTTTTCATGTTTCATTTGGGTTATGTTAATATTATTTTCTAGAATGATGAAATAATTAAAATACATTGGTGAATGTGTATACATTATTAAATACGTTTTTTAAGCACCCTAGGAGAAAATAATAATGTATTTAAATAAATAATTAAAAATGTACTTTCTTCACACCACTTTTATAAAAATAAATAAATATATCTACATGTTTCGACTGCAATGCTGTCATCCTCAGGAATATATGAATACATATATCGAGAGATATTTATTTATTTTTGTAAAAGTGGTGTAAACAAAGTTTATTTTTAATTATTGAATTAATGATGACGCACAAAGTTACCAATCGTTTGAAGAAATTATAATAATACCAGCGCATTAGTGACCAAGTGTTGCGAACTCAATCATCGATCAAATCCATAAAAGCACAACTAGTGTTCTGCCGTACTAATATAAATATTTGTTCTACTGTCTATTATAATAACCATATTAAAACACCATAAATTATAATGAATATTATACGGTCGGCTATCCGAGAGAGCGAGAAATGTGAAGACATTCTAATCATTGAAGATAATATTAGCAATCTCAAATGAAATATAAAACAGAAAAAGACATAGAAAAAACTTAAAATACATTTTACAAGAAACTAATTTTATGTGTATATTATAAGTTCGCTTGGAAAAAATGTATATATGTTTATATACATACATTATATAGATATATTGTATTTCTAAAAAATTCCTTTTATTTTATTTTATATTTTAAATTAGTGTATAGACACCAGAACATCAAGTTCATGGTAGTACTGTAGAAATTAAATATGAACAATAAATATTAGTACTGCCTCCCTAAACACGAGAATTTCTCAATTAGGGAGGTATTAAATTTGAAAAAAAAAAAAAATTAACAAATCTCAAATGAAATATGAAACAGAAAAAGACATAGAATTTTTTTTAAAAGGTTTCGTTGGCATCTGAAATATGATCCCAGGACCTCTACCTTGTCGAAAAATTACTCC
Organism: Halesus radiatus; assembly: GCA_022606495.2. Lineage (NCBI taxonomy): Eukaryota > Metazoa > Arthropoda > Insecta > Trichoptera > Limnephilidae > Halesus > Halesus radiatus. Next base: position 20,505 of record JAHDVE020000100.1, read on the forward strand.
AACCACTAAGCTAATGAGATGAATTATTTTTTATCGAGATCGTACTGCAATTGAAAGAATTGTTAATTTTATCCCATTTAAATTCGCATTTTATCTGTTTTTGTTTCGTGTTTCGTTTTAGAATTATAATAGAATCACCAATGATTAAAATATTACAGTGAGGTTCGGAAGCTTTAAAAATTTAATACAATGAAATGAATTTTTAAATATTTATCATGTAGCATATTTCGCTTTTAGATTTTTTGGGATTTATAAAATTCGCAAAATCAGCAATAATTTGGTCGTTATTATCAAGGGGATTAATTTTGTATTTATGCATGTGGATAAAATGTTAAAATGCCCGTTTCGCCATCGACCGCTTATCTCCAAACTAAATCCAAAAAAGGTTTGTAAGTGCTTTGTAGGCTTAAAAAAACTTGAAAAATGCGCTTTAAGCCAAAGAACAAAATGCGTTCTATTGACAATATTTACTTAAAGCATCTATTAATGTTTTTAGGGAATTAAATTTTGAAAACCAAAAATTCATGATTTTGCATAATTTTGAATTACTTCGTATCGGCTCGAGATTTTTTTTTATCAAAACGGCACATTAAAAATGTTCGAAGAATGAATTTTCATATTACGAGGCAAATTAATGTTCAATCTTTCCTTTAGGAACTTGCAAAGCGTTTATTTTGACGCTTTCGTTGCAGAATCATTACGGGGAATCACACAAGGCGAATGTTTGAAATAGAGTGATATTGAGGCGTTCTCGGGAACGTGTTTGAAGTTTATTGTTGGATTGCATTGTGTGCATTTGCATACAGAGCGCTTCCTGGGAAAAAGCAATTTCAATTTTCTTTCTTATCTGACGGACCCTTGCTCTCTCAGTGTACACATTATATAAACCGTTTTCGTCGGTTTATGTGATCGTTGGTTTATAAAAGCAGTCGCTTAGTAATAAAAAAAGGAAATATGCAAAATATTAGGTCCTCGACTACGAATTCGGAGGTCGCGTATGTTTTATTTAATTGAAATATCTTTTTTCACATTTAATTCACATAAAATAATATATAGCACGCTGACAGCACATTACAGCACATTAAAACCGGTCAGTGGCTGCGTTGACATTCCAAAGTTAAACTTCTTCATCGCGACACATGCAACATTTCCGCTTGTATGGTAGCGGTAAAAGATTTTCACATACTGTCAGGCTGTTCGTAAGCCAGAAATGTTTGTCAATCTCTTTAGAAAAAAAAACAAAATTTGCGTTTTTTGAAATAGCTTTAGCCGCATTTAGTAACCAGATCTGAATATCCAGGTAATTCCCAACCTTCATCTTCCACATCTTAAAATGAAAAAAAAATATATTTTCGAATAGAAGTATTATTTATTTGTTCTTAAATTTAAATATAAAAACAAAAACATTAGCCACCCATCTCACTAGAACAATCCTGTGTTGATATGAGCGGTTTTACAATTTAATAATAATCAGTAAATAGTGATAAGTAAATAATAATACATTTATAAAAATTAGTAAATATTATTAAGTAAAAATAGTAAGAAAATAATAAAAATTAAATAAAAATAATTAAATAATAATAAGTAAATAATAATCAGTTTAAAAAAATATGTGAATAGTAATAAGCACATAATAAGAAAAATAAAAAATAGGTAATAATATGTAAATTAAATATGTAAATAGTAGTAAGTAAATAATAATATGTAGGTAAAATAAAATAAAATTATAAGTAAATAGTTATAAGGAATAAGAAGTTAATAGTTATTAGTTATTAGTTATAGTAAAAAGTATCACAAATTACTCTACTATGAACACGAGCAGTCTGAAATAAGGAGATAATGCCATTAACCGACGCCCTAATATATACAATTTTCCATTCGTTATAAATATTTAATGTTATTATAGAAAACGAAAGTGTTGATTTTCCATTTAAATAACCCGTGGAAAAGGGATTGAATTAATTTATTATATTATTACTAAGATTTATTAATAATTTCAATTTATATCAAAGTTCAAATTCCACGTAATGGTCTTACTAAAGCGAATTCGTTTTTATAATTTGTTCAAGAAAATTTGTTATTTTCTTATTTAACGGTTTAAACTAATTTCAACAAAACCAGAATATATATAATCATTGAAGAATGTAATATTAACAAATCTTAAATGAAACACGAAACCGAAAAAAAGACAGAAAATATAAAGGTATCAGTCGCAACTGAGAATCAATTAATATTCGGGAATTAATAAAATTATCTTCTTCAATGATTAAATATTACATTGAAGTATATAAGCTTCAAGAAGTTAATAAAATAAATTAAACGTTCTTTCTAGATATGTGGAAAAGTCAATAGATACCCATATAAATCGGATAGTTATATCCGAGACACTATCTAGATTGCAATTATATTCGGGTGGAACCTTTGTAATCATCATAAAAATAGCATCCAATATCCAAATCAATATGGGATTTAATGGAGGATAATATTGACAAGTCTTGAAATTGAGGTATGATATCGATTAAGATAGCGTACAGTGAACTGATAGTATTAGCTCAATCGGTAGAGTGGTTGTTCCGGTAAGACAGTGGTCCTGGATTCGATTCCCAGATGCGACTGATACCTTTTTATTTTCTTTGATTTTTTCGGTTTTGTGTTTCATTTAAGATTTGTTTAAATTATCGTAGTCAATGATTAAACATAGCAATGAGGTTTACAAACTTCAACAGAATATATTTACTGTGTAAATTGTAAATTACTGAAGTAAATATTGTAATATTTTTATCAGGTAAACTATCACGATCTCACGACGATATCTTTCAACGACCTCTGTGATTAAGCGGTAAGCTCTTTGACTCCAGTTTGAATACAATTGCCGGAAATTTAACGATAATCTTCTTCCCTTTCAACAATCCAACAATGGAATGCCATAGCTCTATCAGCTCAACTCTACGGTTGAAGCTATTGTGTGATTTCGCATAACAATAAAAAGTTTTAAAAAACCCATAATCAATGTGATTGTAATTTATAATTCTAAATATTTCAAATTTTAGCACGTACGTGAAACAAATTTTCAAAATAAATTCTTCATTGTGCGATAAAACTTAATAACGAATTACAATTAACAAAACGAATACATTTATAGTATTTAGGATTTTTAAATCTTCTTTAAAAGATATTTACGTTAGATTTTCCTCAAAAATGTTAGTGATTTGACTATTGAAAAAAAGAGTAAAATAACGAGCATCATTTATTACAAAGCCGAAGTACTGCGAAACATTATTTCTGAAGACTGTTATTATTTGGAACAAAACTGTTTCAAAGTTTATATTTTGATACCAAAAAAATAAAAAATAAAATCTCTGAAAAGTAATATTCTTCCTGGAAGAATAATCTCCCTAAAGCTTTTCCGATACAAAAAGTTGGAATTAGAAAATAAAATGTTTTTCGTGTGTTAAAATACCGACAAAAAACTCGGAAATTTCGCTAAAAATCTAAAAAGCAAAGTGAAGGAACGCCTTCATTATTTGTTTCTTTTTTACGTTCCGCCGGGCTTACGTATTTTAAAATAATATTTTTAGGTTTTGTTGAACCCACAGATAATAAAAACAAGGGTGATGAACCATTAACCATTATTAGTATGAAACCGGGCGCCATAAAATGTCACCAATTTCGTTGACCCATACTACCGCAAATCACATCTCCAGACAGCGGCACTCAGCCTTAATTCTACTTTTTTTATGTGAGTATAGCGCAAGTCTCAACTGCTTCCAACCGTCTGAAGCCAGTGAGACAATGGCATCCCCAATCGGGGTATATCGTGTGGCTGAAAGTAAAGGGAAAGGAAGGAGATGGGGTAGAGGAAAGTATCTGGCTATTCAGATCTCGTCACCAAATAATGCTAAAGCCATTTCAAGCCACTTTTGAGTAAACCGAGTCATTTTGCTTAACAGAAGCTGGCAATAAAAAGGTCCGTGGATTACGCCCAAAATATAACCAATGTTTTTTTTGTTCGTACTTGACTATACTTCTGAAAAATGTTATGTAGGCTCTGGTGAATGGGCTAAACTATTACTGGTCTGCGTCGGAGAGGGTGGTAGCACTTAAAGTCCTCGTGTTAAGTAGTTTCCACATAATTTTGCATAATAATATCAAAGTGTTAAGAAGTTTAAAAATAAATCATACTGCTGGAGGAATAATCGGATATTACATAGCCGCTGCCATCCGGCTACCCCAGGAATACTAATAATAACGTAAGTTATACTGAACTGCTTTGATTTCAAGAAATTCATTTTAAATTTCGTATAGAAAATTGTTTTTTGTTTTTTTAGATGTCTCGAAATAATCGTTCATGTTATTTTTAATAAAAATTTAACAATTTAAAAAAATTAACTGCTAAATTACTATAGTCGTTTGTCAGAAGGTTAATTTAACATCACGCAAATACGGGATATTTCTCTCCTTTACCACGGACATTAAGAAATTACAATTTGACGGCCTCCATGGTCGAGGGGTAAGGCTCTCGACTACGAATCCGAAGGTCGCGGGTTCAAATCCCTGCGTGCGCAAGTAATTTTTATTTTAATTAATTTGTGTTGTTTCACAATTAATTCATTTAAAAATAATATATAGTATATTTGCGCACGTTCCAGAGTGGAAGATACTATCAGTATCGCCCTGGTGAAAGACCACCATTCAGAATTGAAACGTTGCTTGAAATGGCTTATAGCCGTGTTTGGTGACGAGATCTGAATAGCCAGGTATTTTCCCTTTTCCCCACCTTCCTCTCGCCCTTCTCCTTCCCCTCCCCAATACCTTCATCCTCACAACGTTCCCCAATTGGGAATGCCATAGTCTCACTGGCTCCAGACGGTTGGGAGCAGTTAGGGACTCTTGTGCGGTAGACATATAAAAAAAAAAAACAATACTTTTCTAACGATGAAACGGACATTTCCAATGAAGCGATTAATCAATTAAAAAAATGTTATACCTTTAATATCAAACTGATAATATGATGATGTCCTTTAGTAAGTACCAAAATAGTGGACCATCAGCATAGGTGACAATAATTAGTTAGTTTATACAACTACTTTATAATATGTTTTCAACCTTTCACGTCTTTTTTGTTTTTATCATTTTTGTAATATAACGGTTTTTTTTACATGAATACCGCACAAGAGTCCCAACTGCTCCCAACCATCTGGAGCCAGTGAGACTATGGCATTCCTAATTGGGGAATGTTGTGAGGCTGAAGGTATTGGGGAGGGAAAGAGGGAGGTGGGGAAATACCTGGCTATTCAGATCTGCTCACCAAACACGGCTAAAAGCCATTTCAAGCAACCTTTCAATTCTGAATGGTGGTCTTTCACCATGGCGATACCGAGAGTATCTTCCACTCTGGAACATGCGCAAATATATTATTATTAAAATAATTAATTGTAAAATTAATTTTAAAAAATTACTTGCGCACGCCGGGATTTACCCCTCGACCATAGAGGCCGTTTTGTTGTTTGTTGTATTTATTGATTATTATTGCTATGTAAACATTCAAATATGGAAGTTTTGGGCATATTGTCTGTTTAATTTACTACGATATAAATAAAAATAAAATAAGCAGAGATTTAAAAAAAAAATAATCCGGTTCCACGATTCATTAAGGTTATGTTAATATTATTTTCTTCAATGATTAGAGATTTTAAATATTAGCTTATTCAATATATTTAAATTCATAGTGAATAAAATAGGTAGAAGAATAATTCGAAGTGCCCGTAAATAAATATGTTCAAATAAAGTATTTATAATACACGTAATACATAGAGAAAGACGTACTAGTCGAAACATGAGCAAGAATTTTACAACACTTAAAAGTAAACAATTGTATTGTACCAATAAATAAAATTACATAAAATCAACGGATAGTAACAATAAGTACCCTCGAAGAATATGAATATTAGTCAAACGATTAAAAAATGTACTTTGTTTACACCACTTTTATATAAATAAATAAATATCTCTACATATTCCGACAGCAATGCTGTCATCCTCAGGAATATATAAATACTAAAAACTAATTTCAAATATAGACAAACGATAAAAATTAGAACAAAAATTTAAGAATATACAAATTATTATATAACACGAACAAAAATGAATTAAATTAGGTATGTAATTAATCAAAGACGCTAATAAAAAAATAATTATAAAACATTGAATAACAAATTTATATTGGAAAATTAAAAAAATATATTATTAATATTAATATGAAAATAAATTTTAAAGAATATATTTTTAAAAAAAATTAGTGGAGAAAAATATTGTTTTTAAATAATATTACTTCAAATCTAATAATTAAAAACTTGCCAAATACTATCCAACCAGCTTTTTATACTAATAATACATAAAAAAATATATACTTAAACAAAGTAATTTTTTTAATTATTTAATTAATAATGACGCCGCAAAGTTACCAATCGTTTGAAGAAATCAAATAAATATAATGTTAAAATAAAAATTCTACATCGACCACTTTTTAGCATTTTTTAAAGTTTTGTGTTGAATTTTTTTTCTTCATTTTTTAACATAATACACATTGGCATCAAGTTAAATATTGTAGGTACAAGATAAGTGTGATCATTGTCCATGATAATTTGTAATATTGGGAATTAGCATGCCTTCATTTTGCTTAAATTTAGTGTTGTGTAAATGAGCTACTTTCTATTTATACGAGAAATCAATTAGTAGTGGATAGAATAAATTAATATTTTATTCAATAATTGTTGTGGATAAAGTATCTGCGCAAGACAAAAAATGTATTGGTGGGGAAATTAAATAACTAACCATCAGGCCGTTTCCTCCCGGAGGCAGGTAAGAAATAAGGACTGCTATACAACTCTGCCTTGGTACACACTATTTGCTTAATTCACATGGCCTGACCCCTTTAATTCTACTATCAAAATATGTTACAAGATCTCTTTCTAAAACACATGTCTGACCTTAAGAAAAAAAGGAGATAGACCGGTTATTTTTAGAAGATTCATTTGATTCTCAATACGGAACAACTAATAACTGAAGATTAAGTGTTTCCAAGATAAATACGTTATAAAAAACACCTGCTGTGCTTGCATGCATATGGTATTCAAACATTGTCGCCTTCAAAGTTTGTTACCCTACATCAGAAGTAAGTAATAACGATTTCAGTAAACGAGCATACGTTTATAAACGAGAACTTTCAAGGGTAGCACAATATTAATAATCTACTACGCGTAAATAAGTACCAACTAATCTGGTACTACTTTCAATAGAGGCTTTAAAATTATTATTGTCGTTATTCAACTCGAGGCCTAATCGATGACCTTGTAGATCTTTGTTGGCAAAAAAACTTTTGCAATAAAGCAGCAATCTCCCCAAATGTTACCACAGTATGGTTTCGAAATGGCCGCACATTCTGCTCCCCCGGCCCCGTGGAAAGCTTCGTGTTGGCGTCCGGAGCTTTCGGCGTATAGGAACACGTGAGACTTCACAACGAAGTCGGGTGCTTTCTGTCAGGCAAGTGCGTCAGCCGGGCCCTTTGTTGTAAAGTGTGCCGTGAATTTCGACAGCGAAAGGTCTTGAAAAGCGCGTCGAACGTTTTGCGCGGACGTAATAACCTTGGAGAACTTGTCTATCATTTTTTGTAGCAACATATAAAATAATCTTAACGCAATCTTCTGATTAAAGGGTTAAACGAACACCCGTAGTGAAAGAATAAATTGTTTTGTTTTTCATAGAAAGGACAAATGTTTTTCGTTCGATAAGTGTTTATTTTAATTGCCACAGAAAACCCATTTCTACGTATAAGTTAGTAAATACAAAATATTCTCGAATAAATCTTCTGATTAAAGGGTGCGACCACCTATAATGATAGAATTAATTCAATTTTTTTTATGTATATAAGGACAAATCTTTTTCGTTCAAATAAGTATTTATTTAATAGCCGTTAACGATATTATTTTAATACCGACAAGAATTCTCTTATACCCAAGCTCTTTAAGTTATAATGAAAATAAATGATATGAATAATTTATTTGAACCACATTTTACAAAACGTTGCGAACCTCATAAAATGCAGAAGGGAATGAAATGTGTAAGGGGAAAGTTGAGAAGTTCACCTTATTTGAATTGACAGTAATGGACTAAATATTATGAAGCTTTTTGAATTTTGACTTCAAGCTCCGACTTGATTGGCCTATAAATTAGAAATTAGAAATGGATTAAAATAATAATATGGAAATATAAATTCTCTATTGTCAGTGATAAAATATGGTTTGAACGATTTCAATGGGGTGATTGTTTTTTTAATAGGAAAACTTAATGTAATTGATGGTAAATCAAAAGTAAAAATCATTTCAATTGTGTCGACTTTGTATCGGCCACATGAAATATCGTGTAATAAAATATCGATAATAACTTATTATTTAGTCATTTGTGAAATACATAGAAAATAACTTTGGATTGTTTAATTTGAAATATGAACGCCATAGTGCTCTCTCTTAATGTAAAAAAGAGTACCTATACTTTTTTAATAAAATATTACTACAACAATGAGAAATGGCTCTATTTAATGCATGTATTTTATCTAGTAGAATATCGGATTGTTTTTCAATGTATAGACAAAAAAGAATGTGGATGTGTATGTCGGTACTATAATTATATACTAGAATACATTTTCTTTTACTTTCGGCTCACAAAAGATGTTCTCAGTGTCGCCCTGTTAAAAAAAAAACACATTTCAGAATCGAAACGTTCCTTTGAAATGGTTTTAGCCGTGATTTGTAACCAAAACCGGCAGGCAAGTACCTACCTACCAACGTTCATCTGCCCCTCCTTCTTGACCTCCACACTCACTTAACGATATACCTCAATTAGGGATGCCATTGTCCCACTAATTTAAAAAAAATCGACTTTCCAAAAATTGGAAACACATATTAGATATAAAAAAAACACACTAGATAACAAAATTAAAAAAGCATATATATTAGATATAAAAATAAAGTAAAACGTACTAGATATAAAAAATAAAAATAAAACAATACGTTATATATATATCATAACGGATAACCAAGGCTTCATAACACACATAACTAGCACAAGTGCAATTCCGTTGAATTGTGGCGGGCTGCTGTCTGCAGGATAAAGATTGCCCTCATAATGCCAATCTGGCAAGCGAAAATAAAAACTACGAAGCGTTCAATAGTTCATGCAGTTCTAAGAGTAAAAACATAGATGAAACAAATCAAGAGGTGTTTAACAATTCATGCAGTTCCAAGCATAAAAACACCTGTGGAAAAAGAAAAACCATAAAACGTTTAGCAATTCATGCAGTTCCAATCGTAAAAACATCAACATAATAAAAACCAAGATGCGTGTAACAGTTCATATAACTCTAAGCGTAAAAACAGCTGTAGAAAAAGATAATCCTAAAACCGTTTAATTGTGCATTCTGTTCCAAGCTAAAAAAACATCCATAGAATAAGAAAAACCAAGTAGCGATTAACAGTGCATGCTGTTCCAAGCTTAAAAATGTCCATAGCAGAAGAAAAACCGAGCTGGCTTCAAGCGTAAAAACATCTGTAGAAAAAGAAAAACCAAGAAGCGTTTACTAGTGTATCCTGCTCCAAGCGTAAAAATATCTGTAGAAGACGATAAATTGCAAAGCGTTTAGTACGTCATGCTGTTCCAAGTGTAGAAGAAGCAAAACCACGAAGTGTTAAACAGTTCATCCAAGTCCAAGCATGAAAATCCGTATTCATCCATTACATTCTTAAATCCATGTTTTTGCTCCTTCGACGTCGGAAAGAGCGGACCCACCCTCTGTATCATAAATCATACGACTTATTTCCCGGGTCTGTATCATAAATCATACGACTTATTTCCCGGGTATTATGGCACGGCCCTTGCTTGATATTGTAATAAAGAGACGTAAGGAACTGATCTACGTGAGTTATTATGCCGCCTAAGCAACACAGCGGAAGGACCTAATGTTTAAAGCTCGCGTCACACCCATTGGATAAGTGGTTAACTCTTTTTTTATGATTACCCCTAATAATAAAACAAAAGGATACTTGATTGCTATGATAAATAAGACCTTTACTACCTTACCCTTCAATCATAACTACAGGTCGACAAAATTATGTCTACAATTGGAATGGTCGGCGATTTGTGGATTCAAAAATTCGATGGATTAAAAAATAGTTTATTAATTCCTCTTTTGCACGCCTGCAGATATAGACACGTCAATATGTAGATTTTTTCGAGCTTCTGAATCAACGAGAACCAAAAATTGTAACACCGTCTTTACAAAATTCGTTAGTTTAGTCACATACCCTAGATGATAATATCCGCGTTTTCTGACTTTCATACGACGACGCACAGAAAAGCGCTAAGAATTTTTTCACGAAACTTAAGCTAGTCATAAGCCGATATGTTGATTCCGCGTGAGTTTAATGCATTTACTGTTGTATTCGGTTGACGAAGGGTCTCCAAGCGGAATAGGTATATGCTTTTATTGATAAACCATAAACATATTACTTCTTCGACCTCCATATCTTGACCGGGATCGGGTGAGTTGATTGCTTCGGTGGATACATAAATACGGATCCTGCGCCCAATTAGTGCTGCCAATATCTTGCCTGAAGAGTTTCCAAAATCAACGCAAATTTAAACGAGCGGACGAATACGCATCGTCTGAACGTAAAAGTCAAACGATTTGCTTTCCATGAAAATACTATCTTATCTGGTACAAAAAATATTCTTGTTGCGTGAAAAAATATTTTCCTTTGCTCGGTTGTCAACTAGTATTTTGCCATTATTGTTATAGGGCACAGTTATTAGTTTTGTCGTAGGTAGAGCGATTCATTTCAGTATATTAGAACTCGGTGCTTTGAGTGAAATCATAAAAATGATCGTTACACCAGTTGGTTTATTAAATTGACAATTAAAAATAAAATTATATCAAAAATAGAAATATCTCCCAACCCTGGAAAGACTTACTTCTAGGTTTTTGAAGTATTGGTATATTTTAGCTCATCCTTTTTTTTGTATCCCATAGAAGGAGAAAACAAAAACATTTATTTTAATATTTAATCATAGAAAATAATATTAACGTAACCTAAATGAAACATGAAAACGGAAAAAAACGAGAAAAAAAGGAGAAAAAAAGGAGAATAATATTGACATATCTTGAATTTGTATGTTATCGATGAAGGTGGGTTCGAGTCCCAGATGCGACGGAAATATTTTGTTTTCTGTCATTTTTTTCCGTTTTCATGTTTCATTTATGTTAATATTATTTTCTACAATGATTAAATATTAAAATGTGGTTTTTAAATTAAAAAATAAAAGTAATTATTAATTAGAAATTGAACATATATTTTAATTTACTTTTTTCTCGTTTTCTCGTAGGAACTTCAAAAATGAATTATTCGCCGTGTAAATATTTATGATGTCATCCGAAAATACAATTTCTATTCCTATTCTCATTCGTAATACAGCCAAATATATAATGCGTACAAAACGTCCCATTTAACATTCATATGACAAGTGTTGTTTTTTACCCCTTTTCTTCATTTCTCTAAGTGAAACGGCTGAATGTTGCGAAATAGGCAGTCGTGAAGTTATACGTCTTCTATTTAATCATACATGACAAAAAGCAGTATTTTTATTTTTCGAAGTTCACTATATTATTTTATTACTGAACGAACAGAACTTTTAAAACAATGATGACAATTTATCGGATTCTCAGAATATTTCTAACATAGATGTATAAAAAAATTACCTTTTGTATTTTATTATGAATGTGAATTTTTTTTCAAAATTGTCGTCATATTTGTTTCCTTCGTATTACTACTATATTATGTACGACAGGTATGTCTTATGAAGTATTGTGCATTATGTAATAATTTCCATAGCAATAGTTACCTGCGTTCCGTGCGCATTTTATAGAAAAGTATTTCTATAGGAGAATAATCGTTTTAGTTGAAAAATCTTTAAAACCTTTGCCCACTTTTTTGTGAGTGAGGTTTTATAATAAAAAAATACATTAAATTTTAATTTCTTCACAATATTGGTATTCACTCTGTGGCGTCATTATTAATAAATGAATTAAAAATTACTTTCTAATCTTTTAAATTTAATTGAAAATCATATTTAATAATGTTATTATTAAGTTCTGCAAGTATTTTTAGTTGTTATCATTGTGACAGCTGTTTCGGCGTTTAAGGCCATTTACAAGTTTGAAAATTTTCAGTTTTAATTAAATGGAGTTCTTCGAATTAAACACAAAAACAATTAATACTTTCTAATCACCGATTTATTAATATATACAGATTAAGATATTTCGAAAGCGACGCTATCCTCATCGGGAATATACAGATTACAATATAATAAATTGGTGATTACAGAGTAATATTTAATTAATTAATATTAAATTGTCATTCCATCATGCATTATCATATACAATTTTTTTTGCGGTCATAACGATATAATATATAGTTTTGTATTTGAATTCAATGCGCAATATTCTTACCATGTTAATTATTATTTTTTGTCTGTATCAGTACCGTGTAACGAATTGTTAACACTCGTGGTGAATTATCTATGCAAAGAACAGTAATTTTAAATATATCTTCGATAATTGAATCCGACGTTTAAAACTAGTAAAAAAATGACTCGTAAACCATTGTGGGTTGATTTTATCGAGTTTACCGAAAAAAACGTAATATTATAAAGTCGTCAACAAAATACCTGGTTTTATCCGTAGAAAGCAAACAATAATTCGTAATTTATTCATAATCCTTGTTTATTTTTCGGTGTATTTTAACGCCGCTGTAATGTTTTATTTTATTTATTTTGAATATTTTCGGCAAACATTCTCAACCCCTAGGAAAAGCTTACAGCTCTTCAGGGATACGGTTCCCAGTTTTTTTTTTAATATCCATAAACCACCGTGGCAGCTCGAACAACCTAAATACTTATTTGTGTTCCTGCTCAAGGGCGCCATAACATTAAACATTATGATTGTACCATCATTACTTGGCGCTACCATATGAAAATTCTAATATTTTACTCTCAACCACTCCCATGACCTTAAATTTTAACCTTATTCTTATCGGTCCCACAGTTTATTCGTTGGTATTCTGACAATTCCGCTGTACTTTTACTTAAAAGCGTGCGTTTGGGTCCCCAGACTGCTGTTAAGGAAGGCGGAAAAACAAATACTAAATTAGTAAGAACGTAAGAAAACAGGTAATAACTTTTGTTATTAACGATGAATAACATAGATGAAATTTTGTGAAAAGTTGGCGAACACAAAACCTAATTATTTTAATCGTATTAAATACAATTGCTTTGGGTATAAAATATGATATACCCAGTGGCGTCAATTAGATTATGACCTAAGGTATGTGGTTTGTATGCAGTTTTTAAGTTCGGGTATGAATTAATTGTCCATTGAATATTTTGAAATGGTCATTTATTTTCTGAAATTAATAAAATTTATTTTTTTAACACCACTGTTTAATATTAATGTGTGTTATTTAAAAGAAATAATTCTTATTAATTTCACTAATAATGACCCCATAAAGTGATTACGCACCTTTTGAAGAAATTTATTTTCTCACTGAGTGTAAATTTGTCATACATAAACAATTTATCAATCTGGAAAGATTGTTCGTTTTTGTTAGTGTAGGAACAATTTTTCAGCTATTATAAAATTACACGCCACTGAATTTGCGCATGTAAAAGAAAACGAATTCGGCTTTTTTTCTCTTCCTACTCTAAACCCGATTAAAATACAAAATATCTTCTAACCACTTCTGAAGTGTTTCCGCTAGTAGAAGCTTTTTGACAAACGTCCACAGCAACGAAACCATTTCAACGTGTAACCATACATCACAGTTGTCTACTTAAAAGTTTCTGAAATACCTCTACGTACGACTCTGAAAATACTAGATCCAAGGACAAAACGACTTGCAAATTTTCTAAATGAGTAAGTTTATTCTGAACAACACGAACAGGATAAGTGTATTCGTGTTGTATATTGTAAAAATACGGTAAAGTATACGCAGGGAACCGTAGAGAATTATCCAGCACATCCTACCTTTTTAGAGTAAGTGCGGAGTTTTAAAGACTGCTGACAAATAACTTAAAATGTTTCAATGTTAGTTTTTTTTCTCAACATAGGTATAGGATATATAAAGCTATATGAATACCTTCCATAATATGTATAGGATACCGGCATTCATGTATTATACCTATGAATAGGTGTTCTGGACTAAATAAACCCTGTAATATATTTATGTACCCTGTACTATATGCACCCTGAATTATAAACGAATTGAAATGTTTAATGAGTACAAGTGAAGAATTAAAGTCTGGATGAAATAGGTTAAGGAAATAACCTTAAAACAGCACTTAAACAACATAAAGACGCACCTAATTAGAGACTTCGAATTAAACGCTAGTATATATAATTAATATACAATTTTGTATTTTTATGAGGAACGGTTGCGCGAATGTTTCATACTTTGAATTTAAGATCAAAATAGCCATCCAAACTGAATGATATATATTTTTTTAAATTAAAGATTGAGTAAATATCAAGTACCGATGAAAAGTATTTTATTAATTTTTGTTTTAAATTATGAAGTATAGGCATGAAATAAAGGCATTATTTTCACAATTTTAGAGGCAAACTTAGAGGCGGTTTTATTCTATTTTTTTATTTATAATATTTGCTATATAAATATGATTGCGTATATAAAAATATAAAAACAAACCATTTAAAATAAAAACCTTATTTCGGGTCGACATTTTAAATTATGTACGCCAAACTTGTGTTCCAACGTAAATTGGTCATTTTTAATTCAATTTAAAGTCCACCATAATGCTTATTTTAATATTTTTTAAATATTTTTTTTATTTTATATTTCATTATATTTTCAAAATAGACGGGCTAAAACTTTTTTTTTTAATCACAGTTAGCCTCCACATAATTGTTAAAGGTGCCTCTCGCGAAAAATCTATTCCTTTACTTGCCTATATTTCATAATGTAAAATAAAAATAAATAAATTACTTGTAATCCATACTAGATATGTATTATACTTTTTAATGAAAAATAGATCATTAGGCTTAGAGTATTTTTCATTTTCATAAATCCAAAATTAAGTTTTGTATGAAACAGGCCGCGCAGTTATTCCTCTTGGCTGTTATTCTGTAAACGTGTTTATTCTTAGATCATATTTTGTATTTTCTTGCGCTTATTTGTATAGTAGATAAAATAAATAAATAATGATAAATGTGCTAAGACCATGGAGAAGTATTCTTACCTCTTAAATTTTTAGGACAGGGGCAAAGAGATATAAATAATACACATGAAAAATATGATTTTTTTACATGTGTTTGCTCTGTGTAGTACATATAAGTAGCAGGCAGGTTATCTTACTGCGATATGTTATTTACCGATTCGTGTCACTTGTCCATGTTAATCTATTGCCGAACCAAACGGTATAATAAAAATCATTGTCATCAATGTTCAGTTGTACTTATCTATACAAACAAATATATTACCCTGTACACTGTAAAACAACTCGTAAAATATAACACGTATACTGTAATTTATGTGACGTAATTAAGTACTGCACAGGGTATCGATTGTACCTACTTATCTGACTTATCTCATCGCTTATCCCAATGGACAAGGAAATACCGAATGCAGAGCGGAGATAGCCGAACCAAATACCTTAAAATTGATTATACGCCCAGCTTTTAACATTTGATTTGAATATCCTACACTAGCACCTCTTGCGGCTCGGGATGTAAGAATTCTTTTTTTCATACATTTTAACAGATTTACTGTGAAAATAATATAAATTTCTTATTCAATGTTTCATAATAAATTTTTATCCAAATTTTTAATTAATTGCTTTCGAACTTTATATTTAATAATAACTATGCTTAATTAATTATAACTATATAAAAATAGTAATAATTCGATGATTTGTATAGCGCCGTTTTTTTTTTGTGAAAAATCACCTCAAAGGCGATGTATACTGTATATATAATTACTAATAAAAATAAATAATAATAACTACATTTAATTAATAATAACTCTAAATATTTGATCATTAATATATAAATATATAAATCATAATAATTATACATAGTTAATAACATTTATATACAATTAATAAGAGCTATATATAATCATCATTACTGTGTATATAATTACGAATAACAATATATAATTAATAATAGGTATATACACTTTATAAAAACTATGTATATAAATTAATAATAATTACATATTATTAATTATAACTATGCATAATTTAGTAACAAATTTTAACTACATATAATTAATAATAACTACATATAATTTCGTAATAAATAATAACTAACTAGAAGTTTTTTTTTTACTAAACCGATTTTAAACTAAATAATTAAGGTTATTATTAAAAAACAAAAACTTTGTATTTAAAGATTTTTAAATTTTCATATTCTAAAGTACTTCGGTCCTTCGCTCTTGTAACATCTCTTTCGGCGTTTAAGGGAGTTTAAAAATGACTTTGAACTCCGCAACAGCTGTCACAACAATAAAAACTACAACAATTGCAGAATTCAATAATAAAGTTATTAAATTTGATTTATTTAAAAAAAATGAAACGAGGTGTGTTCAAAAGAAAAGGTGAATTTTGAATTTTCGCGGGCTGTGTACATTCTTTTTGTTATGTTGGTACACATATGTTTAACATATGTTAGCATTATCAGCCATTTTGGATAAGTGGTTTCTTTTTGACAACTGGAAATGTTAGTCACGTTTTTGGGTGTTCTTCGATTTTTTACTTTTTATTATTTTAGTAAAAAATCGAAAAGCATCGATTTTTTGGATTTTTTGAAGAAATGCTGATAAGGACATAGAAAACAAATCAAATCTAAAATTTCACTTTAATCGGACTGATGATGCCCCAGAAAACGGCTATCAAGTTCCGACCAAAACTAGGAAATTCCTCCATAGGATTAACAATTATTAACAATTTTTTTCTAAAAAGAATCAAAAATTTTTTTGAAGAAGAAATTATGATGAGGACATAGAAAATAAAACAAATCTAAAATTTTACTTCAAATCGGACTAATGATGCCTCAGAAAACGAACCTAAATAAAAAATCGAAGAACACCCAAAAACGTGACTAACCTTTCCAGTTGTCAAAAACAAACCACTGATCCAAAATGGCTGATAATGCTTACATATGATAAACATAGGTGTATCAACATAACAACAACAACAAAAAAATCGATAATCGAATGTACACAGCCCGCGAAAATTCAAAATTCCCCTTTTCTTTTGAACACACCTCGTATGTTTATCATATGTTAGCATTATAGCGTTAGATATTTACTATACTTTTGATGGAAAAAATAATCATTAGGTTTAGGTGAGTATTTTGGCTTCAAATCCAAAATTAAGTTTTCTTTGAAACAGGCTGCGCAGCCGTTCCTCTTAAGGTCAGCCCACAGAACTGTAAATACTACAAACAAACGACGTACTTGCAGCTTTTTTGTCTGAATCTTATTTCCGAACAACACAGACAGGACACAAGCATTCATGTCTAGTAGACTAAAAATACACCAAAAAAGTATTAAGTACGAGACCGTAAAGTATCGTCAGAACTAGTACATACACCCTACCTGGGCTATGAAAGTATTTCTTCGAGTAGTTTGCGTCGTAATGTCAAGCGTTGGTCGTTATTCGTACTTTTTATACGCCATTAAGTCATTACGTCTAAGTCAACACTGATCTTAGTGAAAGTTTATGAATCAGTTTTTGTACAAGAATCCATTTTTGAGATATATTGTTTGTTTTCCCGGTATTCTTTGTTTGTATTTAAATTTCCATTCGCGTGGTCGAGCAAAAAAGAATAGAGCTAAATTGGAAAACATTTTTTTTAGGCCACGTTATCGAGCTTCTCCTACTTAATAATATAATAGTTATAATAATAGTTTTTTTTCATTTCGGTTGAACATTTTACACAGCGGATTGATTTTTACTAGTCGTTATTTTCAAAATACTTCTTGTAATATCTGAAAACATGTAAAATAATATACAAATAATTAAAAAATCAAATAAATATCAGGATCACGGAACACCTAAGATGCTTAAATAACAAAAAAAAATCATAGTTTGCCAATCATTTCATTTCAACCGATCATATTTTTAATAAATATACACGAGTTAAAATTCTTCACCGTAATAATAACGGCAAAAAATTAGACAATTAGGAAGCACTGGGAATTTAAAAATCCCTTAATAATAATTCTAGTATATTGAATAATCACGTAAATTTAGCGTACAGTCCTCTTTTAGATATTTTCCAGTGAATCGCATTATTCTTCAGAAAAAACTCTAATTACTCCTTCCCCATTTGTCGGCTCCCTCTCCAAAATCTAAATATTCGCGTATATCCATCATTATTTATATCGTAGTTTAGTTTTAATATATTCCTGACGAGGGAAGGGTACTTCCGATACCGGTCGAGATTTTTATATTAAATTAAATTAAAGTGTTCAAAACAAATTTGTACATTTAAATTATAATAAAATAATTAATCTATTTTATAATTTAAATGAAAAAGTTTTTGTTTTAATTCACATTATTTTATTTATATATATTTATGCATTCGACCGGTTTCGGTTGGACTCAACCTTCTTCAGGAACATACACATATAAACTAAAATTAAAATTGAAAATCATCGACTAATTAGTTGACAGATTCAAAATTAACATATCAATTTTTGTGTTATATTTATGAGTTTCAACTCATAATTTGGTCTATTCTTTTCTCTCGATCTTTTCTATTAATATGAACGTGAATAAAGAAATAATTTTCCAAAGTTAGTGAATATTGATCTATAATTTTTGGCGTATCAATAGGTTCACTTAAAAATTCTCTACTTAAACACTAACCGAAACAAATATTATCGGACTTTTCTCCAAACAGACGTGTTGTCATGTTGTACCTCTTGATGGGTCGGCAGCCAGCCTGTCAGCTGACTCGGAACATTCCACACATACGAGTAACCATAAGATGTTCCAAAATACGCACAGTCCCGCAACTTATAAGATTTAAAAAAAACTGGGTAGTTAATACCCATCTCTTACTTGGCATGGACATGGGAAACGTGCTGAATGTGGTTTATCGTATTAAATAATTAATATAATTTTCACACATTACTAATAAGATTCACATGTCCAGCTGAAACAAGATGAGTTAAATGTGGTCTTAGAACAAAGGTTATTTCTTCGTAGAGGATGGATAAATTATTTTTATAATTTCTTCAACTATTGGTATTCACTTTGTGGTGTCATTATTAATAAATGAATTTATAAAATATACTATGTAATTATTCATTCATTTTAGTATTTACCGCTTTATAAATGTAGATTAATATCTACGTGTCTTCAAAGCGATGCTTTCATCGTGAGGAATAGATGAATACTAAAATATAATTTCAAGTATGGATAAATGATAAAAATAAGAATAAAATAATGTAAGAATAGATAAATTATAAACATAAACAAAAATTGATTAAAGTGGGTAAGTAATTCATTTATACTAGAAATTAAAAAAGAAATAATTTTTATTATTAATATTAATGTGAAAATAAATTCAAGAAGATGGTAATTATAATAATAATAATAAATAATCAAACATATATTTTTTTAAATACCTCTTGAATTTATTATACTTAATTAATATATAATATCTAGAATGTTCGTGAAAATTAGTCTGTCGCTCATGAACAATTAAAATATGTTAATATAGGAACAAGCATAAAAAACTCAAAATGGTAAAAATCCTAAACTAGATAATAGTGGCATACCATATACGAATTAAAATGTAACCACGCCGACTGCAACGCTACCTATATAGGGCAGACGAGAAAGGCTTTCTCAACTAGATTCAAAGAACATATAAGATGTTATAAAAATAAAAGCACTTCTTCAAAATTTGCAGAATATCTCTTAGTAAATAGTCACGTCCCGCCTGACAACAACAAACCTAAACCCTTACATATAGAAAGAAAGGGCCTAAGATTAAATTTACTTTAACATTAAAAGTAAGGAAAATTATATATTCACCGCTTCTCAGTATGTTCAGATTATCAAAACAATACAACACATTTAAATAAATCATTTGAGAAAACATTTCAGTTAAATACGAGGAAACACATTAGAAATGTAAAAACCTCACAGAATTTTAATTGTTTTCTAACTAAATCGGTTTTACCGATAATAAATCATTATTTTTTTAAAAACCCATCCAAATTGAAAAGGGGTGGAGTAAAGAAAATCATATAAATAAGTCGTCTCAATATGGATTAACCACAGTTTTAAAATGGCCTTAAACGCCGAAATCCTTGCAGAACATTATAATATTATTAAATTTGATTTACATTAAATTTTAAAAAAAAATTAAACACAAAAACAATTAATAATTTTTTTTTTGAACCTCGGATTTCATTTCAAATATTATATTTCATTTTATGAATCGATTTTTTCTTATTTGAAGTAACAATGAGCATGTTTGTGATTTGCAGTGAAACGAACGACGTGACGGCCGGCTTGTTAGTAGAAGTGTGGAACAAGGGAATGCTCTGGGACAAGGCCATTGGATATCACTGGTTACCCCTTCCGTCAGTTCACGTTTCGAACGAGGTAAGTCATTACTCATTACTGATATTATGAAAAAAATTTAGTTGATACTGGAAACTTAAAAATGATTAATTGTTAAGAATAAGTTACTTAAGTTGTCTTACCGATGCAGGCCTTATAATGGTGTAGAATATCGATTCAACGTATATCGAACTCTGAATATAAAAGGAAAGTAGAATTTGAACACAATGCTAGGCTCATAAAGAATGAAGGCATATTTGTACCAAAATATAATAATAAATGCGGACAGCGAACCCTGTAAGTATAACATGTTACCAAGCAATATAAAAAAAATTGAATTGCTAACAAAATGTTAAAAAAACGGTTCCTTAGTAGAAATTCCTTAAATTCAGCAATCTATATTTGTATTCTGTGTAACATGTAGTATAATATTGTAAAAATTTCTTTAGTTGTGTCAATAATAACAATAATATATTTGTTATTGATGTAATAATATTCTCTAATCATTGAACTGTTATTAAAAATCCTGTTGACAAACTGCTTAATTGTAATTTAACGGGATAATGCACTTGACGAACGATAAAAAAAGAAAAAAAGCGTACAACATAATAATGTGTGCTGGGTCGCTTTTTACGTAATTTCATTAATAAGTACTGTAAAAATAAATGACATTGATTCATCCGACACCAATGCAAAGTCGAGAGGTACGGCAAATACGTGATCAACACCCGTAAATGAATGATTTATGTACCACACGAAAGTGGGTCATTTTTGGTGTATGGATTTAACAAAGAATTTGAGCATATAATATATTCTAACTCCACTGTACAGTACTTTGTGCATTTATCTTTGATTTTGCGGGTTCGATTTCTATCCCGAGCAATTATCACGGATTTCTTACTAAATATATATGCGATATAAAGTCTTGGTGCTATGTTACTAATTTTTAAAGTAAAATATATATAAATGCTTGATTTTGTTATGGTACATCTAGTGATTAAATCACCTCAAAGGCAGTTAACAATGTGTATTATTGTAGTTAGCCTTTTCTAACAGTGTGTTTCAAAATTACTTTAGTTTAAAAACCGGATTTAAATTATATTCTTTTAAGTTCGATAGACCTTAAACATTGCCACCACAACCGCTGTAAGGAACATTGAAGTAAACGAAGGCAATCGTTTCAGATTTTGTTTTCAGATAGTGTTCAGTTCTATTATTTCACGTGTTAATCAGATACGTTTCACATATTTCTAAGCTCTATTTCAATGCTTTTACCTTCGTGACTTAATATTTGTGATACATTAAACGAATAGACGTATTTACAACCCACGAGAAAAAAAAAACAATTGCTTATGAACAAAATTAACCCAATAAAACCAGCGCATAAATACATTTTTCGTTCGATCGAGCATGTGAAAAATCCCTTTAGCATGGTTTGGCACGCTTAAGCCAGCTCTGCCGGATGTCTGGGTTTATTTAAGGTAGTTATGATGTCGATCAGGCCGATATCGGGGCATCAATCATCCCCACGTCAAATCCACCACGACTGTGGGTCAAACCCTATTTGCATAACCACCACCCTTCGTGGCGGAAACGCGTTATAAATACGTAACTCTTTTTTAAAACCCATTCAATAATGTTATAAAACTGGCCTTTGTGGACATTTCAACGGTGTTGATACTTGACATTAGCAATATGTAGATAATTATAAAGGTTACGTTATATTTATAAGTTTAATATAAACAAAGTCGTACCTTATGACTGTGAAAATGTTTAATTAAGAATTTATAACAAATCTTTCCGATTATTTGGGTGTAGGCTTTAGGTAAATCTACGTGGGAACAAAATAAATAATAAGAACTGAAATAAATCTATTTGTGTGATTTCCATGTTTCAAAACATACCATTTTCTGTACTGTTAAAATACAATGATACCAGAATGTAGAATATCGACTAAAGTTTCGGCGTCAAATTCTTGTAATGGACTACCAAATGTAAAATATGGAGAATTAAGCAAAGTGTTTAACAAAATTACGACTAAATTACACGTAATTCAAAATGAAATACCAAAAACAACAAATGAGAACAAATTACTTATTACAGTATAAAAAAATTATCGTAATCTCTAAAATCTCAATGAGTATGAAATAATCGTTAGACTCTGTCGGTTTAAAACACCGCAATGGACTGAAAGTACAAAATTCTAAACCGAAGGATACCGGCCATTCATTCATTCATATAATTTTATCTTGCTCTGTTGTTATTTGTACCTACGTGATATTTTATTATTTACTCCCTTTGTTTCTAAATTATTATTTTATAATACCTGCTCATGAATATTTTATGTCATAGTTTTAATTTGCATGTATATACGAGTATATATTATAGTAACAGATATACTATGTAGTATATCTGTTATTTTACAATTATATTATGTTAGGTTAGTTAGTATAAAGCGCAATTGAGGTGAACCTTCACAAAACTGCGCTATAGAAATTTACTCTTATTATTATTATTATTGTCAAGTAGATATCCTACTAGAAATGTCCTAAAAGCAAACTAAGGAAAACTGGACTGTCGGGTTAGTAGAAGATTGAAGCAAAAATCAAAAGTCTGGGAGTCGAATAAAAATAGATAGAGACAGGTATAGAGCAATAAGGGAGAAAGGCAAAATTCTTTTCTGAGATATGACAGGCCCGATAAAAATACATTCTATTTATATTTAAAAGATTTTTTGTTTTTATTTTTAATAAACTGAGAATTGTTACTTTATTTTTCAACACGAAATATAAACAAAACAAGCTTTTCACGACCAAATTTCAATAGAAAATTAATTTCGGTTTAAAAATAACGTTGTTTTCGACGCTGCGATGTTAATATTTTTTGTCTTATTTTATTAATAATTTGGTTATGACTAAAAATGCTTACAAATATACATTAATAGCCTTGTTGGCGTAATATTTTTTTTTTGTTTTCATTATAATATTGTTTAGATCTTCGGTCGCGCCATTTTTAAAAGGGAAATATTTGGGTTCTTGCGATGAATAGTAAGCCTTAATATCAACCTCTTTCTACCCACCTAATTCTATTCTTGGAGATAACTACCTACCGAAACTCAGTTGCAATTAAAATCTTGGATCGAGTGGAGGTGATATTTTAAGTGATTTGGGAGTGTAGAGAGAGAAAAGAAAACTCTAACGGGATACTGATGACTATTGAAGTGACTGATCGGAAGCTGTGACGGGGTGAGTTCCTTTTCATGTCCCATTAAAGCTTTCTTTTCTCATGTTATACAAGCTTAAATTATACATATTGAGGATACTGTTAATCGAGTTTAAGCAAGTGCGATATTTATTGCTTATCATTATTGATATTGAATAATTTTGGGGAATGGGTCCTTTGAGTAAAACCACGCGAAAAGGCAGCTTAGAGTTTATACCCGACTTCGCCCGAGTTAACTTTAGTTGATTTTTATAAAATGAAGAGTCGGTGAAATTATAATGTTTATTTAAAAATATTCAAAACAATACAAGTTAATACAATTTTCGAATGGAGAATCTGACAACGCAGAAACAAGTAGTCTCGTTAACTGGAGGTTGGAGATAAGCCACTTGTGGGATGTCGTGGTCTCTTTTATAGATGATTTCATTGATGGGCTCGTGTGCACTAGGTATTCGTCCGGGTCCATTGTGGATGATCAGGGAACGGCAAGATAAGGTGTCCGGGTTCATCGTAGTTTTGTTGACACGGCTAAATAAAGTGTAGAGCCGGGTGCGTACTATCTTCGGTTCGAGTATATTCTGGAGTAGATAACACCCGCGAACGGCCGGTTTGGCGGAGTGGTGGAATTGCGACACCATTTTTGCGGCCTCGACACCAGTCTTCTAAAATAAACAATAAAGAGAAATTATAACTAAAAAAAAACATTTTTTCCAGTTGTCTCAACTCTCGTAATTTTCTAGGGGTAATTTGAAAGTATGTACCCGCCACCGCAACAAAAGAAAATCTTTTCAAAGGATCACATTATACAATGGATCAAATTTATTCGTGTTAAGACGAAATTATATTTTTCTTACATCATTTTTAGACAGCTGAAATGAAAACTTCGAAAAAGTTGTTTATTGTGTTCCCAAAATATTGCAAAATAATATTACGCCGCCCTGATATTTATCACATTGGAATGTGGAATTTATCAAAATGGAATTATAAAAGTTTGTGGGCGTCTACCAAACTAAACAGCTTTATAGAGTCTATTGGAAGATTTAGATTATTTTTAAAATAACTATTTCCGATAGCTGAGAAATAATACTTTCCGATTTATAGCAGAAATGGGATTGGTTTCGTACTAAAATAAAGATATTAGCTTGATAGCAAAGAATGTCACTTTAGGTTTTGAAATCTAGCAGGTAAAAATAAAAATATATATTGGTATCTATATCTTCGCCTTATGTGATTATTGATTAACTAGAGGACGATACTACGAATTCATACAAAATAAATTAAAACATATTTCAACAATATTCACTTCACACTTCAAAACAGGAGTTTTTTTTTTTTTTACAGTAACTCCACACAGGAGACCAACGAGGAAATAATTTCCCTCAAGGCCTATTTCATCTTTGGGGATGCTGTGTGGAGGATCTTTTAGAGGATAGGAAGGAGTGAACTTGGGTCTTGAAGAGACCCATGTTATAGGATGGAGGAAACAGAGGCCGGCAGATCATTCCACAGCCGAGCTGTTGAACACAAGAACGAGTCGTAGAAGCGACCCGTTCTCATGTGACAAATGTCAACCGTGTGCAAATGTTGGGCGCGCGTTTGGTGTGTTTCCCGACTATGCACCGGAGCCGAAGGGATCAATGACGCTAGTTCCTCGGAGCATCTTCCATTAAAATACCGGTAGAACAAGGAGTGTGAGATATTAGAACAAGAAAGGATAGATAATGAATGTCCATACGAGTATATAGGTTGATTGGGAATTTTGTAAGATTGTGGTAAATAAAACGGTTGATGTTTTCTTATATGGTAGTTGTTACCCCGTGAAAAATCATGGGATGACTTTCCGAGCTGAAAACTTAAACATTTTGTTTTTTACAGAATCATGGTACACATTTCGAATAAAGAATAAAAATAATCCTCTTGTAAAATATATTGTAAGCAAGTACTTTGCCGTTTGTTTGGATTTGAAAAGATTCTTCAATTTTGTTTCATCTGTTTCAAATATAGATGATACGCCCGGCTTCTCATATTTTCCATAAATTGAGATGGCAACATACAAGAACGCCCTCTAGCGGCCCATGTTGTACTAATTGGTAGTTTTAATGTATTTCAATAGGTTTTCTGTAAAATATACCCGTAATACATTATAGAAATAGAAAAAAAAAAAAAAAAAAATATTGGGTAAAATATTTTTACATTAACTCCCCACAGGAGGCCCTGAGGAAAATAATTTCCCTCAGTTCCCATGTCATCTTTGGTAATGCTGTGGGGAGAATTTTTTAAGGAACGAAGGAGATGAAGTTCTGGAATGGAAAAAAATATGAAGGATGGCTAGGAATCGGGGGGTCCGTGTGTCCAGGAGTGACGGGTGTATGTATGTTTATACCCTTCCAACTACAGTGCAAGGTGATGGTATGAGAGTTCGGCTGGAGAGGCCAAAGAGTCTCTCTTTACCTGCATCTCCCGATCTAACCTACCGCGCAGCTGGTGGGCAGACGCATCCACCGCCAAGACCTGGACAAACTTCACCTCATGAACCCGGTCACCCCTGCTAGGGCACCTCTCTATGATACCTATAAACCTACTCCTTTTTCGCTCATAAATCAATGAAAATTAAATAAACTTTTAGGTCTGTATTAACAGTTATAAGCCTCGCCGCACACCAATCGCGCTCGATCCTGTGGTTTAAAAGGGGAATAAAATACCTACATAATTAATTATGATATATATTTGTTTTAATTTCTTATTTTTTGTCTAAACAAATCACAAGTCTAATATTTCCGTCCCAGATGCGACTGAAATCTTTTTATTTTCTGTCATTTTTTCCGTTTTCATTTAGGGTATTTTAATATTATTTTCTAGAGTGATTAATTATTTATTAATTTATAGATACTTTAAATATATAAATATTAAAATGTCCTGATTAAAACGTAAGTTAATAAGAATTGTGATATGTTAATCTAAAAGCAGTTTAAAAATAAGAAAATAAATAAACTTTATCACAATTTATTCAATAAGTATTATATTCCATTTCTAAACAACCAGAACGAGCGCGAACGCCGGGTTGCCAGGCTTATAACTGTAAGTACAAACCTAATAACCCCTTTAATATATTTTCATTTATGAGCAAAAGAAGCACTTAAGTGATACGCAGGTTAACTAGTATTTATTTTATTTATTTTTTATTTTTATAATTTGCTATGAATATATTTCACTAAAAATCTATCAAAATTAATGAAAAAAATGATTTCCGCAGATGCCCGCCGCTAGAGGCGATGGCGTATCACATTATAGTCAAGAGCTGCGCGTGTGTCGTTAAAAAGCATTTGTTATAATGAATGTTTTTTTTTGTTCCGACAAAGAGAGGGTTTTTCCGAAATCGATTAACACGTAAGCGAAATTAGACAGTAGCAATTTTTATTATAATAATAATGTTGGTATGTAAAGTGAAGGGGTTGCCAATACGGGGGTGGTGTTATGCCAAAATTGCTTAGTCGCCGTCATCAGTGGATACGAATTGTGATTGAATTTTTTTTATTGTTTTTAGACGCGAGTACATATCCCAGGCTCATTATATTTATAGGTATTAAAACCGCTGATCTGGCACAATACACAGGATCCGCCGAAAAAGGGTCCCGTTAATCCGCTTGATCAATTGCTTATCCCAGATGATGAGGGCGAAGAGAAGGGGGCCATAATTGGCTGTAAATAATAGCGGCGAGGCTGCAAAGAGAAAACAATTTGATGAACTCTCATCTCAATGGAATTATGCCTGAATTGGAGATTAGGGGAGTAACGATGAACGAAGAACTGTAAAGAAAACGTCATCATGTTTTTTTTCGCCCTAACAAACCAGAGAAATTAGAGCACCACACAACCTTGTCATAGCACGCATTCCTTGCTATATTCGAATCTATACATCGTATCATACATACTTTTCCACTATTATATCTCTTGATATGATCCGACTCAAGTATTCACTTGATCGTACCATATCTTCCTCGGACGTCTCCGACTTCAAATACCATTCACTTTCACGTCATGTGTTTTATTTACACTCCTTTTTTATTCTCTCTACATCTCCAAACCATCTAAGGCGGCTCTCCCGTGGGCCGGTAAGAAATCAACACCGAGTGCTGCAAGAATGCCTGACACCGAGAGCGCTCCGTTACTTATATATGTAATGTTATCCGTACACGGCGCGCGAGCGGTGTACTTCCAGTATATAGGCAAGCGCTGTGTGGTTTCAGTATCTTTTCGGTATTATCGCATCACGGCTGAGATTATTTAAATAACTTTTAAATAGCTTTTTTTATTCATAACATTTGTTTTAGGTGAAAAACGCCTTTAAAATATTAATATAAATTTATTAATGAGTTTATTAATGAGGGACTAAATAAAATACTAGAAATGTAAATAGAAGAAATTACCGCATATGAAAACAACAGAGTCATAGAACTTAACAACACGTATAGAGGACTGAAAATGATTGATAAATTGTTGAAATTGTGAAAAGTGAAAGAAGAATGAATTTGTTTAAAATATACTCAATAAATATAAAATTTATAATAATAAAAAAAAAAAATACAAAAATGTAAAAATGTATGAACAACCATGAAATTAATTTATGTACCGTACGACATAAATATATGTATATATTTTAAAAAACCTATTTCTATGGCTTGGCATTTAATTGAAAATATTTATTATTTTGGAGCTACAAAATATCATTACTATGGCAACACCAAGCTACTGACATTGTTTTTGAATTCTGATCTTCACTTTCAAATGTTCATTTTACATATTATTCGCATTTAACAATTTGTTTCAAAGAAACGATACAAATCATCTTAATTCATTTTTACATTTTTTTTTTTTAAATACGTAATTTTTTTTCTTTTATTTTTTATTTATCTAATAAATGGTTATTTCGATTCATAAAAAATCAGAAATTGTAAAAAGGTAAAAGCGAAAACTTTAAACATTATCTTAGAATATGATATAGAATCACCACCTTTCAGAAAATTCCACTAATTTCTGAAAAAGGTTTGGTTAAAGTTAAACATATTGGACCTTTGTATTTTTTGTTAACATACTTTGCCTTTTGTAGGAGCCATCTTTATCTAACCTTTTAAACGTTCGTATCGCCCTCAATATTTGTGTAATTTTACATGTCAGAATTATTCTTTAAAAAAAGGAAGATGGAAAGGTACATAATTTCCTATCTTATCCTAAAATTTACGGATGACGATATGACGATCTTGTAATAAAATCTCGTTTTATTCTCTACGCATCTATAATCCCCGGGGAATAACGACAGAACTAAAGATTCAGGGGAACAAGTAATTTAGCGATCGGCAGTGAAAGAGACAATGAAAGTGGTCCGCGAACAAAATGCGAGCCCTGGAAATAGTGAAGGTTGTACTCTACACTCTGTAGGCGGGAGACGATGGACCAAAATTTCGTCATTAATTTGCAAAGCGCCCGAGTTGTCTGTATTTGAGTCTGGAACATAAAATAATGATTTGTTTGGGAAATTTTTGTTAAAGACGGAAGCTTTCCTAAATAATTTGAAAAATTCGTTTTATCGTGTTTCTTTAATATTTATTTACTTGCCGTTGAAGATACGCAATCTCATGATGTAAAATAACTAACTTTTTTAATGAAGAGTCTCATCAATTACGAGTATGTATATTTTTATCACGGTTTCGACACATCCGTGTCATTCACTAGCTTTCTTAAAACTATCTTACATTAAACAAGTGAAGAAATAATTAGACATTATTAAGTAAGGGTAGTGGGAGTGGTGATTTAGAGGTGGGGGAGTCTTAATAATGACACATGGTTACTAAAGGTGATTTACAACGTGCTGTTATTTTGTTTAATAAATTAATTTTTGATTAATTTATTTTGTTTATTTCTAAAGTTTCTAAAGAGCACAATTAAAAAGGTGTACGAGTGTTAATATTTATACACAGTTTTTTTTCTTTATTGAAGTTATGGCTATTCGAAATTTCTAGAAATCGTTCCATGTTTAATGCCCAAGAAATACAAAGAACTCACTTTCCTTTGGATATAAGAACGCAGAGTTTTTACAGTGTATGTGAGGAACATAAAACTCAAAAAAGTGTTAACTCGAAAGAATATGGCATTCCCAATGGTTATGTTATGAGGCTGGAGTTGTTAAAAGGGGGAATTTGATGGATAGAAAGAAGGTGAAAAAGTACCTGGCTATTCAGATCTTGTCACCAAACACGGCTAAAGCCATTTTAAGTAACAATTCGATTCTGAATGGTGGTATTTCACCAAAGCGATACTGAGAGTATTTAATATTCTGAAACCTGCCGCAAGTATACTATATATTATTTATATAAATTATCTGTGAAATAACACAAGGAAATTGAGTAAAATTTTACTTGCGCATGATGGGATTTGAATCCCCGACTCCGATGGAAATTGATCCAGCCACTGACTTGGAACCTTTTGATTCTAGCCAAAAGAGAGCCAATGAAAATACAGCGTATTGTCTCTCTTACACTGCCTGACATCGTACATTCCATTCCATTTGATTTTTAATGTATGCCGAGAAAGCGAATTTCTTAAATTAAAATTTAAGGCCCGAATGGCCAGACTTTTGTATCTCGAAAGACGTCCATATCGCATTTCACACGTTCTTCTTTATTCTACGATTTAAAGACATGCACACATTAAAGACATGACAAGTCTTGAAGAGACCTATGTTGTAGGAGGGAGGAAATACAGATGCTGGTAGATCATTCCACAGTCGAGCTCTTGAACACAAGAACGAGTCGTAGAAGCGACCCGTTCTCATGTGAACTTGGCGTCATAGCAAGTAGAAAATAATATCGTTGAATACATTTTAGTATTCCGTAAAAGCAATAATATTTAGTTTGAAGTAGTTATGGAGGGTGACAGTCTACCACTCGAAATGAAAAGAAAAATATTTTTTAAACATATATTTATTTATTTTTAAAGAAAGACAAACATTTCCAAGTTACGAATAACCTGACAATATTGGAAAATCTCTTACTACCATCACAGTAAGGGGAAGATATTGCTCGTGTCGTGGTGGAGGACTTAGCCAGCCGAGGAATTGAAGACTCGACGACTGGGTCGAACCGAGTCGCGATGCCAACTAAGCCACTGATCTCAAAATATATACATATATTACTGATCAACGGTCGTCTCTCCCTTTCTCCATCCAGCTCTATATTCCATCAATATTCTATATTCCATCTCTATATTATTCTAAAATTATAAAGATGTTTTTTTTATTGTTTTTGTTTCTTAAATACCTAAAATTCTTGTAAAATCTCATCCAACAACCCACGTTAAGTTCAAAGTAATAATTATTCTAAAGTTTCCTTCAAGGGAAACGCTTCTTGTATTTTTAGCAAGTTAACCGAGCTGAATTAAATTCAACGTCAATATATTATTTGCTAGGTAAGTTAAGAACATGTTTTGTTGGTCCTACCTTTTACCTATTATTTCAAGCCGTAAAGTAAATGGTTCAGACAAAACAAAATAAGCATACTTAAGTTCTGTAGACTGTTTAGTCACGTGACTTTAATACAAAGCACAATTATTTTTAATGATCCTTCATTACTTCAATGGTAATTGACGATTCCATGTATTGACTTCAAAAATGACACTTTATTAATTACCATTAAAAAGGCTAAGTTAAGTAGGTAGATATTAAGATAATTTAAGACGAAATTTTAATGACGAGGCCTTTTCGAGAAATTTGAGCTATTTTGCTATGGGCACATTTCGTAATTTTATTCTATTACTAACACCAAGAGGTAAGTAAGAATGTCTTTGGGAGATGATTAATAGGTTATTGTTCTTCAAAAACATTATCCTGTTTAAATACGGTTATGTAATCAATAAACTTCGACATCATTTTGTATGTCAAACATCATGGACTCTACTAAAACCTTGTTCAGGCTGTGACTTGAGAGGAACGCGTGCGATCGCCTTATAATATGAAATGCGTTCGAGAGTCCTACATCCCGTTCTAACATTAAAGGGTACTGAAGCTGGCGGGGTGTATTGGGAGCGAAGTTGTAACTACTGCAATAGTGTTTTAGTATTCTTCGCCATCGCAAGACAGCAAAAAATGGGTAAATAGGCGACTGTAACAGAAATGTAGCATTTAGTTTCATGCGTAAATTTTTGCACCAGTCCGATGAAAGGCCCCATTTGTTGAGTTCGTTAACATTCGCAGACACATGTAGGACACGCGTGGAAAGTCACCATTGTGACGAGCGCATGTCGCTGCCCAAATTATAGTAAGGTATGATTGTTCGAACCTGACGCAAAAGTACATACAATTTTCATTTCAGCGTTCAACTTTCTTTATACGTTATATCTTTATGTTTTTGGTTTATGTATATAACTATACCACTATTCTTATTAATGTGTTTTAGTGGTAATACATGTAAAGTTCGGTGATTGTTGTAAATTGTCTGAATGTATATTATTGAGATGGGCTTCCGTCAAAGCTATACAATCGAGTTCAATATTTAAAATATTTTGTGTGCATAATAATTCATTCACGTTTTTATGAACGCTTCTTTTATTTAAGTGGATAATTATTAATGATTTTGAAAAGTTTTTAAAAACAAAGTTGCATTGCTCAACATTATTACATATTTTTTACTGTTATATTATAGTTACCATATTATCTAATTCATCCGTAATAACATTATTCATCATAATTTGACGACATTCTAATGTGAAATATTTGAGTATGTACGAGGTGTGTTCAAAAGAAAGGGTGAATTTTGAATTTTCGCGGGATGTGTACATTCGATTATCGATTTTTTTTATTTTTTATATTAGTACACATATTTTTATTATATGTTAGCATTATCAGCCATTTTGGATTAGTGGTTTGTTTTCGTGTTGCGTGTACAAATCTTCGTGTTTATAACTCTGCTCCGTCATTAAAAAATATTTACATTGAACTGTTTGCGGTGTTTTAGCTATGCTTAGTTTTAAATCTTAGAACGGAGTTAAATATATGAAGTTTTAGGAATATATTAATTTGACAAATTGTGGTTATAGATTGAAACAACTCGACCAACCTAAGCTATTTATCATTGACCTCGGCAGAAACGGCACAAAAAAACGGCAATTTAAAACAACACCAAGTGATTGACGAAAGAAGTCGGGGAAGCCGGAGGACCACATGATAGATCAAGTGAATGAAATACTCTAGTCCGAACATATCAAGAGTCAGAAAAATGGAAGAAAATATTCATGTAACCTGTTGTTTAGTGTTTTTTTTATACGAATACCGCACAAGAGCCTCAACTGCTTTGAAACGTCTGAAGCCAGTGGGACATGACATTCCCAATTTTGTGAAGCTGAGAGTAGTGGAGAGGGGAAGGAGATGGAGAGGAAGAAAGATAATACAATTGAAACTATTTTCAGTAGTCATTAAAATTTTATTGTAAACTTATTCATATTCCTGAAGTAGGAAGAGGGACATTTTTTCAAAATTTTTTCACAAATATTTGCCAAAGTTGCTTCCTAAAAATATGAATAGATTGTCATCGTTTGTGTATTATGTTTTATAAATTAAAAAGGTAAATAAAAAAAAAATACATCTCATCCTTACTAGATATTTGCTACACCTTTTGATTAAAAAAATACATCATTAAGTTTGGGTGGGTATTTGGCCTCGAATCTAAAATTAAGTTTTGTATAAAACAGGGAGCGCTGCCGTTTCTCTCAAATGTTTTTTCAAATGCATATATTTCATTGCTTTATTAGTGTTATATTTATGTTATTCCTTTTCCTGTAGATCTTCTTTATCTTATTTCGTGTTATGTATTTTGTATAATTGAACTAAAATATGTTAACATAAAAATGAATAAAAGTAGTTCGTCGACAGAATTTTCAATAACCATGGAATGCACTTGAAGGGAAATAACACAAAACTGCGCTATGTAAATGCTTTATTATTACTATCATTATTATAATGGTTACATATCATTACACTAATTATCACTGTACATATTATTTTTTATGGACACTTCCAAAGAAATTGATATATTATTTTAGAGTACATGCCACACAGAAAAAAAAAACTACTGATTAGTTTAAGCGCCTAGTATAATGAATTTCTACTTAGGCGCCATTTTTTCAGCACATATCTGACTCTATTTGACAATTCACATGTTGAATATTTTTGGCATGTGATACTCCAGGGTTTGTTGTCCGTATTTATTGTTATATTATGGTACAAGCGGGCATTCATTCTTTATAAACCTAGTATTGTGCTCATATTCCACTTTCCCCTTCCTTATATTCAGAGTTTGATATGTACAGACCCAATATTCTATGTGTTGATAAGGTCCGCACCGTCAAGAGATTTAAATTACGATAAAAACCGGATTTGACGAAAGAGATCATATTAATTAAGCAATTTTATTTATAACATATAATTTCATAAGAAGTTAGAGATACGACATGGTTTAAACACCACAAATCTTTTTGAACATAATACATCCATAGAAAAAAATCTTAAACTGATTTCAAAATGCGAACGAAACAACTCGATATTTGACAATTTTAGTTCTTCTTTTAAAACATCTAGTTAAAGATTTACTTCTGATATTCGATATTTTCCTTATTGATCAGCACAATACACTAAGTTTGACACATCTATATAGAGTTTATCAATTTTTTGTTTTATCGGTTTGCTCTCCATGGCACTATTAACTTGCGCAGAAAAAATAAATTATATTGCAAATATGAGAAAAAAAATCTATAAATTAAATTTATTTATCTTTATCAAAATAGATTTGTTAAATATTAAATCGTTTTATTAAATAGTACAATTTAAGATTGAGGCGGAAAGGCTATTTTCGTGGAAGTTGTAATAAAATTTACTCGATGATTTATTGTTATTACCAGACAAAGAATTAATGAATCGGTATACCGCTAAAGAATCCTTAACAAATTCTTTGAAAATAGTTTAGAAGTGTAAGAAGATCTTTTTTAAGTAACTGAGAGCATGGAAATGTGGTCATTTAATTAAGCGTATTTGTAATGTACTTACTTTACTTACTTGTACACACCCTAAAATAATATAAAAAAGAGCATCTGACCGGCAATCAGAAGGGTGCAGGTTCGAGTCCTGTCGGCGACATTTATCTTTTCTCGGAAAGTTTTTTCAATTTGGATGAGTGTTTCAGGGTAATAATTATTGTTTATAAAAATAATTGTTAATTTTCCGGATTGTTTATTTAAGGTTTGGTTAGTATCTTAACAGTAAAACATATATTCTCTTCCGTAAAATCCATATGTACTACCACTAAAGCTTTTCGATCGGGAAAATATAAACGGTAATACTATCATACTGGGACTCAGTATAAAACACATAATTTAAAAAAAAAATATATATATATATACTGTCAGGTTCATAAAAATAAATAAAAAATATTTGCATATGCGGAGGTCCAAAAAAATGCACTTTATTTTTTACTTTACGTTAGTACGTAAATATGTAAGGGAATTGACGCACTCTTTAATGTTAGTATGATATGACGTTTTTCGGAAGTGCCAAATGTAAAAAATTAATTCCTTTAAAATAGTTAGATTAAATCCCCGGCCGTCGTCGAAGACGTAAAGGGGTAAAAACCCAAACCACAAATCTACAAGTGGCGCATAGGTTCTTCACCTATGGGTATCAGGTTGAGTTAAATAATAACATGGTAATAATATTTTTCAGTTGGCACTTCCGAAAAATGTTATATCATACTAACATTAAAGATGGCGTCAATTCCCCTTACATATTTACGTATATTGATTTGCGTCAAGTAAAAATGAAGTGCATTTTTTTGGACCTCCGCATATGCAATTATTTATTTTTTTTTTTATGAACCTGACAGTATATTTCTTTCTTTTTTTAATTGTGTGTTTTTTTACTGAGTCCCAGTTGTATAGTTTTACCATACAAACAACCATAACTGTTCATAGTTTGCATAGCCATTTCCACCGTGAGATATGAAATTTTGAAATAAAGCTGTTAAAAAATAAGGAATGACGCAATAAAATTCGTTTCTAATTATAAAGAAGAAAAATATTTAACAGAAGTGTATTAGTTAACCACAACAAGAATATCGTATTTTATATATCCTTCAAAAAATATTCCGCAAAGCATCGATATTATTTTCGCTCTTTTGAATTCAATTAAAAAAACAATTTATTTTTCATGAAGAAAAAACATTTTTTTTTAAATGTTATGTATACAAGAACGCTTATTTTCAAACGGCGACAATTTTTCCATTATAATGTTTTTTAGCGTCCTTCAAAACTTTAAATGGAAATCGCTTTTCCACAACAGCTTTAGAAAGCACTTTCTATCATTATTGTTATCACCACCGTTAATTGCCAATTGACCGCTAACATGCGATTCAGTGGCGAGGCGTGTGGTATAAATTCCACTTCAAAGTGCAAACTAAAACATTCTGCAGAAATCAATATGTCAATGTTATGTAGAACAGTTGGCTTCATAAATTTACTTACTAAAATCTCAGTTTTTAGATCGACTTGTCCCCTTTGCGAGCTCAATAGTGTCTCTCTGGAGAAGTGCGAAGAAACCTTGTCATTTGTAATGCCGTACAATAATTCCAATTTCTTAGACTAGACGGAACTATGGCAATCTAATTTAAGATATTGCCGGAGTGTGAAGAAAATGATGATGCGAAGGAAAAGAAGAAGATACAAGGAATGTTCCAACCTGTGCGAGTGGGAATATGATATACCTACTGTTGGGTGTATGTTGTGAGGAATAACCGGACAATTCGGCACACTTTTAAAAAGTGATACAAAGCCATTAAAAAGGGGGCTAGTTTTATGAACGTACCCATAATTCTAAATTAATAATTATTTTTGTGTTTATTTCGTAGAATTTCATTTAATTGTGTTTTTTTTAATTTAATGGATAAATTTTAAAAAAATCCATATAAATCAAATATTATTACTGTTATTCAGTTATGAAACTATTTTTCGTTTTTATTTTTTTATTATTTTCACGGCTATTTCTATCCAGACTCAGATACAAATATACATTTTCCTGTGTACCTAAGTTGATTACCACTCGTCGATTTTTTGGTGGAAATATGAGTAGTGTATTGATTTCCGACTCTGAAAGTAATCTCTTTTGAATACAGTTTCATAAAATTGGACTTTAACTTATTAATGAACCTGAAATTTTAAAGTTAATTTTTCCATCATCGATAAAATTCAGCCGACATCTTCAGCGGATGAGACAGAATTCTGAACCGCTCATTCATTTTCTGAACACTGGACTCAAAAAAATAAAATTCTTCATTAGCACCACTGGAATGAGCCCAACTTTGAGTACAGCTCTGTTTTATCTTTATGTTTCACAACATATTCAATATAAACTCGCCCGTAATTTACGAGTAAATGACCCGTGATTATTAACTGTTTTTGCATTTAACTGGTAACTCTATTTACTTTTTTTTTTTATAAAATTTTAGTATTTTAGTAGTTTTTTTTTTCAATTACCGTTAAAGCCATTTTCAAACTATGGTTAGGCTATATTGAGACGACCTGCTTGTAAGATTTTATTTCCACGCACCCCATTTTGCTTTGGACGGTGTTTAAACTGATTTATTGCCTGTAAAATTTTTAAAATAATTGTAATAACTAAACATTCTCTATTTCAACGTACAGTTAAAACATGTTTTCCCCGCGTAAAGTTATGAGGGTGTTTTCTTAATTGTTTTATAGTGAAGTAAATGCTAGTGAAGTCACTGAATTTAAAAATAAAATTAATGATAAATATTCTGTATGCACCACCGCTTAATATATAAATATCAACATGTTTCGGAAGCGAAGCTCTAAGAAAGTATAAATACTAAGAAATAATGACAAATATAAACAAATAACAAAAAAATAAAAATAAAAATTTTATTTGTCCGTACTTGTCATGTTTATTCTGATGAGGGGAGCTTCGCGTTCCGAAACGTGTTGCTATTTATATATTAACCAGTTGTGTACACAAAGTATTTCTCATCAATTTTATTAATAATGACACCACAAAGTAATTTTACTTATATTGGAGAATTTAAACATATCTGGTAACTCTCCAAATTATTTTAAGGAATTATATTGTTTCGGTTTTGTGATAATTCGTATAAGTTGGAAATAAATTTTCCTTACAATATTATTTTCTTTCAATACTAATGTTAGTGTTATATTAGAATCATTTGTTGTTTTATTAATTTCTGATTACTGAAATAATTTTTTATCTAAGACCCTTTCTTTTCATACCAGGCTCTGGCTCGTTGTTGGCAAGCGGTGACTCGTGATATTGATAATGGTACTCATTAGTGTTGTTTGCCTTAGTTGGTGTTCGCGAATCAATGAAGCTGGCTGAAGTAGTAGACTTGTTCGGAAAACCTGGTTTCATTAAAGTCCGAACGTCATGCTCTGTACGTTGTGACGTAATATACAAGTTCCCAGGCTATGGAAATTCAATTTACTATGAATCAGTTGTTCTTAAGTTTTTTTTTTCAATACTTTCTAATGATGGCATCAATTTTATTATTCGTTTGATGGCTCTTCTCGTAAGAGAAAGTAGAATAGGTATGGAAAAATGGAAATTTCAGTTGATAATTATTGGAATCTGATTACTAGGCATAACCTAAAAACATTTCTTGTTTGGGTTTTCGGGCTGCTCGCATATCAATAAGACGACGCTGAGAAAATGTGTCTACTTTAAAATGAATTGTACACATGTGATACATTAGGAATGCCATTTTTTATGTTCCCGGTGTAAAAAGACTTGTTTATAATCATTGTAGGTAATGAAAATAAAAAGGTAACGATCGCATCTAGGACTCTAACCCAAAGACCTCTTAGTCTATCCGGGACCACTGCTCTAACCAATTGAGCTAATACCACCTTTTTGCTTTCCGTATTTTTTTATCGATATCATACTTCAATCTAAGAACTGTAAATATCGTCTTCATTATATGTCATATATTTTTGGCTAATACACATTGACTACAAGATTCTACCAGAATTTATTTGCAATCAAGATCACCTCCGGATAAACCAATCCATTTTTTTTATATATGTGGAACATCTATCGACTTTTTCTCCAAATTCTGGATTAATATAAAAATTTTATTAGAATAATTTTGTGTAATATTTATACCTAGATTATCGTTTTAATTATCAGTTTGTTTCGGTCAATGTTATTCTATGTTTCAATCATTTTAATTTATGTGGCTACAGTCTTATAGTATACGAGTATATCAGTGCTTTAATCAGTGCAGTAAACGCAGTCAAAAAGAGACCCTTTCTACAGAGCAAAGAATAGATAGAGGTGCTCTTATGGGTGAGCGGAATAAACCAAATATAGCGGGGTGAGGAGGGCCGTGATCACCTTTCTGTGATTTATGAATAAATTAATCGCGGCAGGATGCAGTCAACTCGCATTGCACTGAAACGTATTAGTATTTAATCTTCGAGAAGCAAATCTGCCAATAATCAACTCCTCCTTTTTATAATTGTGCAGATTTTATAGCCATTCTTCTTCATTACAGTAGCCGTGCCATATCTTAAACTGAACAAAATCGCCAATTTAACTAAAACAATAACAAAAGTTCGGTTTGTTCACAAAAAGCGAATATTTAGTTTTACCTTTGTTTTATGCCTACCTTACGAAACAATCGCATGAACGAAATGTGGACTGTTAAGTATTTAAATAAATTACATTATTCAAGGATGTCGCATGCGATCTGCTCTTATAATAATTAGGTAAATCGTGTTATTTTCTAGTTTTTTGGTGATCAGCTTTATGTTTTCATCTTTTTGGGTGCACCCTGTTTCAATTACGTTTGCCGTTCAGTTTACTTTGTACAATTTATTTGACAAACAGATATTTCATTAACTCTCACACAAGTAGATTGTAGATAATAATATTTGTACAAACCATAGGTGGCATTTTCAAAATCTGCGACCTCTTAATTTCAAATTATTTATGCGAATTATTTAACAGATAATTTATTAAAAATAATACGTGGCAGGTGAATTTTCCCCACCGAGCTCTAGGAGTAGTAGACACTGTTTGTTTGAAATGGTTTTAGCCGTGTTTAGTGATCAAATCTGAATAGGAACGTACTTATCACCACTGCCTTCAGTCACATAAGATACCCGGGAGTGAAGATTCCATAGTTCCATCCTCATTGACGCTTGAAATGGCTTTGGCTATATTTAATGATCATTTATGAATATTCAGGTTTTTCCCATTACCTTCCTCTATTTCCTAAGGCCTCCACATTCCCGAATATTAGGAAATATCGTAGTTATGGTTGTAGTCCTCCTGGTTCCGGACTGATGGGACTCTCGTATCGTTTTCGCAAAATAAAAAAAAATAAAACAACTATGTTTTCTGTGTAAGTTAACACAAATTCCTATCTTTAGACAGGTTTTTGCAAAAAAACATATTTCTAGGAAAAAAAAATACTTGGATAATAAATATTCTAATTTTGAATTATTTTATTGAAGTTTAAAAATCTCATTGTAATATTTAATCACTGGAGAAGATAATATTAACATAACCTAAATGAAAGATGAAACCGAAAAAACAACGGAAAATAAAAAGATATCAGTCGCATCTGGGACTCGAACTCAGGACGTCTGTCTTTCCGGGACAACCACTTTACCAACTTAGTTAATGAGACCAGTTCAATTTATGACATCTTCATCGATATCATATCTCAAATTCAAGACTTTATCAATATTGACCTATTCAGATCTAGTGAAACCACAAGATATTTATCAGCATTTTTTTTGTTAAACGTCGGATATGGATTATTTATTAATTCGTAATAATGGTAACATTATTTCGCAACACCTTAACATTGAAGAGAAAAACACGTATTACATATTTTTTAAATGTACATAGGTTTAGAATTTATCAAAATCAAATGAGAAATATTACCTTTTTCTGACCGCCCTACATATGTTATACAAAATACTAAAAAATGTTGTATATCCTCAAAAAATACTTTAAAGGTTTTTATTTAATACGCGTAGAAGAAATTTAAAAAAAGAGGATGTAGTTTCTTTTTTTTTCATAAATACTAAATGCGGATTACAAAACTTTATCCATGTTTTATTTAAGCGTACAGGGATAGGAATTCAGTTATTATTTTTCTCCAATTTTAAAATTATACTTATATTTTATAAAACATACGTAGGACGGTCCGATAAGGTTACATTCTTATTTGATTTTGGTAAATGGTAAACTTATGTAAATTAAAAATAATATTATGTTTAATGTATTGCGTAATAATATTGTCACTCTTTAGAATTAATAAATAATCCATTTCCAACGTCCCTTTCCCCATTAACTGTCATCTGTGGCTAATAGGTTGCTTATCAAAATAAATAAACGAAATTATTAGATGTAATTATGGTATATTTTTAAAATTATTTAACATTAATAAGCTTTTCACGCATCAATAAAACCACTACAATATGCAATGCTACAGTCATATCCCCGAAACAATGCAGTATAATCGTGTGAAACACCATTGTTCATGTGTTATTAAATTTTGAACAGGCAGAGACGATTTATTAATTTAGGTTGTCCCTGTTAACATCACATAATACTATGTTTTGGGCTCTATGCTGATTTCATTTACGATAAATTGATATTAATATACAATGGACTTGTGCTTTGAAAAACCGATTATTTGAGAGTGTTCGCTTGTAATTTTTGATAGTACCTATTTTACACTGCTTCTATCAATTTTTTTTTCTTAAAAAATGTAAAAAATGAAGCTGAACAGGAATATTTAAATCATAAAAAAAAAGTTTTTATTTATTTTTATTTGAATACGCATAACGATTCCAACTGCTTCTGACTGATCGGGTTCAATGGCACTATGGCATCCAAGTTTGGGATATGTCGTGAGGCTGGAAGTTGAAGGGAGTGGGGAGGAGAAGAAGGGGAGGGGAAGATTTCGAAGTACCTTGCTATTCAGATCTAGTCACCAAACACGGCTAAAGCCATTTCAAGCAATGTTTTGTTTCTGACTGGTGATACTGAAAATATCTACCACTCTCATTAGTTATTGATAGCCAATTAGGTAACTACTTACAGCTCTTACAAGCAAATGTGTCTGGTCTGCCACTTTTAAAGTAATTCGCCAAATATTACGATACACTTATTGAACTCCTTTTTTTATTAATAGGTGGGGGTGGAAATAAACTTTCAAATTTGTCCACCTGTAAGGCGAAGGTCGTCAACAAATAAGAAAGAAAGGAAGCAAAGTAAATTCTGAATTACTAGGGTAATTTTGACTCACGGTTATCTTTAAGAATATTACAAGAAATAAAGCCCTACGGGATAAAATATAACGCCGGGAATATTTTGTTGGAAGATACTTCGTCTGGAATCCGCATTTAAAATTCAAAGGGATTGCAAGAGATTAGGTCACCAACCACACAATCTGTGCCCAACAAAAGTGTGCCTGAAATATTGATGATAAATCCCCCGTAGATTCAACTAAAACAACATTTTTCATCATTCAAATGAAAAAAGCCGAATTAAACTTTTCCCAGTATTTTTTTTCACGCTTGCTAAACAGTCCAAACAACTACATTGATAAGTTTTATAGTACACAAGAGGAATGTTTTCTTAAGCAGGAAGTCAATGAAAAGTTTGTGAATCCCTTTACAGACTGCGAGCTACTTGCGTGCAGTAGTAGGCCGTTGGTTCCGCCGTAAAATCAATAGTTGCACCCTCCTGCCACCCCTGCCAGCCTGGTAGAAATCCTCACTCCAACAGCCTTCAGCCACCTTCTCCTTCCCTCACAGCCCTCCTACCACCCAATTGCTACCTTCTTTCTGGCCGGTAATACCCTACCGACTAACAACTGTTTCGTGCTACTCAGATCGTAACGTAAAAACGCTATTAAGTGAAGTAGGAAAATAATGCTACTAAATACTAGCATTTGACGATGCACCGAGAATATACTCAAAAAGGTTTGGTTTTATAGACTTATATTGAGATTTTAGTTCAATTGTGTTTTAGATTGGGTTATGAAGGCGTTTCTCTGGCACCTAAAACTTGTGACAAATATTACAGGTGTTCGTGAATTGAACAGCTGGACTAAAAACTCTCTTAGTAATATAATGTTAAATACGTTATTGAATGGGGTACCCAATGGAAAGAGCGGGGCTTTTCGAGAATATTGAAAAATTTATTACGAAGTCCTGAATATGAAGGTTTTTTTAAATGCATACCTCCAGATTTTTTTTTTAAATTTAAAGTCTTGTCAATTTAAATTATTTAATTATTTTGTTTCGACCACAATTTTAATTAAAAAATATGTAAATGCTTCGATACCAACGGTTCCTTCATTAGAATGTAATATTTACTTAAAATAATGTCATTTAAGCACGGACAAAATAACAGTAAGCAGTGAGAGAAGGTAAATAATTATGTATTAAAGTAAAAACAATATTATATGAAATACACATAATTGTATTGTATTGGAAACTATAATTCAAACCAAATGAAGAAACAATGTACTAAAAATCTATTCTTATTTTATATGTGTTTATAATTTGTTTACGCTTATGTCTATTTTTATCTATTCAGTATAATTTATATCCTGGTCAAAGAACCATTACTTTCGAAACCAGGAATTTTTTTACAAAAATAATTGTGG
Source organism: Halesus radiatus (assembly GCA_022606495.2). Taxonomy (NCBI): domain Eukaryota; kingdom Metazoa; phylum Arthropoda; class Insecta; order Trichoptera; family Limnephilidae; genus Halesus; species Halesus radiatus. Next base: position 64,187 of record JAHDVE020000100.1, read on the forward strand.
TTTAAAAAATGATGTCACAAAGTGAATTTGTGTTTATTGAACAAATTTTATTATATTATTTATAATGGAAGAATGTAAGTTTCCTATTCGCAATATACATGAAAATCGAATGTTACTGTGAATCAAGGATAACAACAGAGAATATCTGTTATTATATTTACATCATCAGAAATGAAAAACAACGCCCACTAAACCTGTTTTCATATTAATGGATGAGGACACAATTGCAATCGGAAGGCAGCAATTGCCTTGGGAACTTAATGAGCTGGAACGGTTGAAATTCTCTCTCGTTGCAGATGATAGTGATACTCTCAAAGCAGATATTACCAACTTCCAAAATAATAGATTAAGAGGAACGGTCGAGCAGGATGTTTCGTACAATTTTTTTTTTTTTTTTAATCACCATTTGCCCCCAAATCATTGCTAAATTTCTCTCCGAAACCGCGAACATGATTAATTATTATGTAAATTAAAATATATATATATATATATATTTCTTATCCGTATTAGATATTTGTTCCACCTTTTGATGAAAATAAATATTATTAGGTTTAGGTTAGTATTTTGACCTCAAATCCAAATTTAAGTTTTGTGTGAAACGGGCTCCGCAGCCATTCCTCTTAACATGTTTACACTCAGTATCGTCCTGGTGAAACCCCGCCATTCAGAATCGAAACGTTAGTTGACATAGCTTTAGCCGCGTTTTGTAACTAGATCTTAATAGTCAGGTACTTGCTAATATTCCCCGAATGGAAACGCCATGGTCCCGCTGACTTCGTACATTATTTAGTATCTATTTTAGGTATTCCGTTGTCCAATTACCACATGGATACCGAAATAAAATATGTTTATCTTCTGTTCAAAATTCTCATAGTAACACATAACCGCCGACTTATTTTTAAATGGGGTTTCTTCCCCCAACTTGTTCTCCGGTGAACCCTTTGGATTTTTCTTTGGCTGCATTCCAAAGAGGCTTTGGGACCAGACAGAATGAATGTTGTCTGGATTTTGGAGAGCTACCAGGACTGAGGAAGAAATCAATGATTTCAAAACAAGGTCAGTGTCTCAGAGTAGGAGAATATTATCCTCATTCATCTCAATACTAATATTTCTCAGTTTAAGTACTGAAACTTTCACCATCATTACCTTCAAGGTCTTCTATTTCACTACGCTGGTACAAAAAGGCCATTTATTTTTTAATGCCAATACCGCACAAAAGTCCGTACCGCCATGGCACCCATATTTGGGTATGTTATAGGGCTGTAGGAAGTGAGATGGGGACGGAAATAGGGAAAAGGAACGTTAATGAATGCCTGGCAAATCTGGTCACCAAACACGGCTAAAACCATTTCAAGCAACATATCGATTCTGAATGGTGGCCATTCAACAGTGTGATACTTGGAATATCTACCAAGGTGAGAATATATATTACTCTATTATATTGCTCTACGAGCAAAGGTAGGCTGCGTGTAGTTTTTTATGTTTGGGTAGGTATTATTGTGCATTGAAGATTTTAAAATGGTCAATTTATTATAATTTTCTTGCCGATAAATAAGCTAAATTCGTAAAAAAAATACGTCTCGATCAGAAATTTGTTGCTTTTATAAATTTTCCTCTTGTGCCTATCCTTTTCAGTCTTTGTTGACTGCACCATAGTAAAGAAGAAAGATAATGAAAGTATCCTAGCATATTAATATTTTTTATGTGGTTATTTAATTAGTGCCCTCCAATAATACTTCTATAATTTCTCAAACGATTGGTATTTACTTTGAGGCGTCATTAATTATGAATGAATTAATAAATATACATTGTATTAACCGCTTTATAAAAAAAAATACAGATATCAACATGTTTCGAACGCGATGCTTTCTTTGTCGGGAGTATATGAATTCTAAAAATAATTATAATGTCAAGTATAGACAAACGACAAAAATTAGAACACAATAATTTAAGAATAGACAAACTATAAACGTAAACAAAATTATTTTTATAAACAATAATTATTAGCCTGAAACACTCATCCAAATTGAAAAAAAACCCTTCCGAGCAAAGATAAATGTCGCCGATAGGACTCAAACCTGCACCCTTCTGATGTCCGGCTAAAAATGTAACGGCTAAATCCCTCAAATAGATGGCAAGCCTTTCTCATACTAATAAAGTTGGTTGTTTACAGGTGAAAATATAATAAAAACAGTAATTATTGAATGAAACACTAGTATATATTGATTAACTTGGCGGGTTTGCGATAAGCCGACGTAGCTCAACGGTAGAGCATCTGACCGGACATCAGAAGGGTGCAGGTTCGAGTCCTGTCGGCGACATTTATCTTTGCTCGGAAAGGTTTTTTCAATTTGGATGAGTGTTTCAGGCTAATAATTATTGTTTATAAAAATAATTGTTACCCTTTGCGCTATGCACAAAAATCTTGTCTTAAGTTTTTAAGAACTTTAGTTTATCAATTAATAAATATTTGACAAGTCAAAAGCAATTTTCACCAATAAAATGTAGACATAATTTGTCTCGACGCCATCTATTTGAGGGATTTAGCCGTTACAAGCCTTTCTCATACTAATAAAGTTGGTTGTTTACAGGTGAAAATATAATAAAAACAGTAATTATTGAATGAAACACTAGTATATATTGATTAACTTGGCGGGTTTGCGATAAGCCGACGTAGCTCAACGGTAGAGCATCTGACCGGACATCAGAAGGGTGCAGGTTCGAGTCCTGTCGGCGACATGTATCTTTGCTCGGAAAGGTTTTTTTCAATTTGGATGAGTGTTTCAGGCTAATAATTATTGTTTATAAAAATAATTGTTACCCTCTGCGCTATGCACAAAAATCTTGTCTTAAGTTTTTAAGAACTTTAGTTTATCAATTAGTAAACAAAATTGATTAAAGTAGGTAAGTAATTAATTAAGAATGCTAATAAAAAATGATTATAAAACATTGAATAACAAATTTATATTAGAAATTAAAAAAGAAATTATTTTCATTATTAATATTAATACGAAAATAATTTCATTTAAAAAAAAAAATGTTATAATTAATTGAATCCAATATTAACGCTTTTTCTGATTTCTAAAATTTCAAATTTATCTAATTGTATACCGGTTGTATTTGTATGTATTTTTTTAAACCTGTATTTGTATTAAATGAATGATTGGTTTTAAAAATATGATTTGCAAATTCAGAAGAGTTATTATTTAAACACCTAAGTGGTGAATACAAAATATATTTTTTTATTAATTTATTAATAATTCTTCTATTTGAAACGAATAAAATAGTGACATTAAGTGCTTTTTTAATATACTTCTCTTTGAGGATTTTAGAAAGAACGTAAAACATTACAATGAAGAAAAAATATAAGGATGAATGAGAAAACGGTAAAAGTGTGATATGAAAGGCTTTGTTTCATATAAGTTACGGGGATGGTGAAGATGTAGTGCCAAAAGTTAAGGGTTGTTATGTCTGTAGGCACTGAGAGTAGTGTGCAGGAAGGCGACAGAAAAAACACAGGTTCTAGCTACATTATTGTACTGTTTCCTCCGTCACAGTATGCTTCGTAGCTATCACGGAAAAACAAGTCATTTTCAGAAGAGACAAACAATTTTTCAGAGTGCTCTTATTTTAAAACTTTAACTGAACAATGAGGCATTTTTTTAGGGAAATGATCATTTTTAAACCAACCTCTTGTGTCATACCGACCTAGGTTCTTTCTATCATTTTGAGTAAGTGAATGAATTTTGTAAATGGGTCAGTCAAATACAATCTAATTGTGTTTTCATATCGGTTTAGCAACGATGATTTTATTAGAATGTTAAAATACGAATAACAAAAAAAAGGTTTTAAACAAAGTAATTATTATTGAATTAATAAATACGACTCCACAAAATTATTTTACATCAATTGAAGAAATAACAAAAAAAAATTGTTGATAATAATAAATAATTAAATTGTAATGATTTTTGATTGAGTACAGTCGTGTTTTGATTTTCGTAAAAATATCAATAATTTTTCTATACGTGTATGGGTTAATCAAATGGGAATATTATATTTTAATTTTAAAAATAGCTATTTTATCATGGCACAATTGTCAAAATACTGAACAGAGAGAAAAGAGTAAGATAAAGGTTTAAATGGTGTTTGACCATAAAGATATTGTTAATTAACACAAAACATTTTCAAACATTTCCATTTTCATTCTAAACAGTAATCGGTACCACGACGATACCGAGAATACATTCCACTCCGTTCCACGAGTTTGTTCATTCCGCATTGTAACTACCTATACAAAGTTAAAACTTACGAGGTAAGTTATGATCTGTAACAAACTTACGATGTTTGTTATGAAACCGATACTAATTCCGATGATAAAAATGAGACTGAGCTTGCGGATATGACGACATAAAACATAAGCCTGCTAAAACATAAATTACAACAGGTCTCTTGATAAAATTTTACAACCCTTGTCTTACGCATACGTATAATAAGTATATGGGAGATACTCAACGGAATAGTCTTGTTGTGTTGCCCCTCGTTAAAAAAAACTTTCAAGAATATTAATTGGTGGAGAGCGAAAAAAAAATTGTTCAAATTATTTCGTCCACATCAAATCTTAAATAATACATCACAATCTTTATTTTGAATAAAAATCTCTTAGCATGATTTTTTTACACGTTGTATGTAATAGTTCACATCATTTTTGACATGAATCATCCAAATAGCTTAGAAATATGCATTTTACTGCTAAAAAAAAGGCGATACGCAATTCTTCCTGTTCGCAGTTCAATTTTTTTCAAAGGGTCAATAAGAAAAAAAGATTTCCGAAGAAACGGCATTAAAACTTTGCCAAATCGGGTTTTATACTGACTCATGACATAACCCAAATCAAGTAAATAAGTCACTTGATCGTACCACATCTGCCTCGGGCGTCTCCAACTTATTTTTTGTCAACTTGCGAAATACGTATATTTATTTTTTATTACTGTCTTCGTTTATGTTTTCTAACGTCGAAAGAAATATCATTTCGAACACCTTACATATTCTCCTGACACACTTTGTTTTTCTTATTGTTTAGTTACGATGGAGTTTAACAATAAGAAATAATAAAGAAACTATTAGAAAAAACGTAACTAAACAATCATGGAAGGAGGCTTTTTTTAGAAAAAAAGTATTGGTTACTGTCTTTTAACTCGGGACGAGCAAAGTTTCCCATAAAGTAGCTTGTTCTACGGACCGATATAGCCTTGTAAAGAGAATCAGGAAAGTGTCAGGCTCATCCATAAGTAATGTCAGTTTCTCGGCAATGCGGGGAGTTTTTTTTTGTACACGGTACACGGAAAGGAGAATATTTAAATATTGAATCAATATTTTTACGCAAATTATACGTATAAGGAAATCACACGAGGAAAATGGTTATTTCCGCGCCTGAGGTTTCCGGGAATATGTGAGCGTATTCCTAACCAGGGGACTGCATTTAGCCACTGAGATATAGGGATAACTTCTGTACCCTTTTTTACTACTATCATCCTTTAAATATGTAGCATCGTGCGTTGTAAAATATGTTATGCAAACATTGAAGATTAGTTAAATAAAACTAATTAAAATATATGTCGGGAATATAGGCAGAAATTGATATTTTCAGATAACATTCTTTGGTTTCGGGCCCTGTTTCCTTTCTAAATATATAATGCAAAATGCTCTAAGAAAAAATGCACGTTGCAAATTAATACATTATATATAACGATGAACGTTATAGTCATTTTCAGATACAACTTCTAATCAATAATCAAAGGTAGCGATAGTGACCATTTAAAAAATGCATCAAAAAATCTAACGAAAGGATAGCATAGTTAATTTCATTAATATGAATTAATTAGAATCCATTCGATGTCAATTTTGACATTCCTAAAAAATGGCGTATATTTGTGGAAATTATAAGACAGTTTTTTTTTAACATAATGTTTTATTCAAACCAGCAAACAAATAATCATTAGAACCATTTAAAAATGTGATTTGATGTCAAAACAATCAATGTATCCAGAATGGCAACGATAGAGAAATTTAAAAAAAATCATTATGTTTATGATAGCTACGAGAAAATGATAAAATACGTCGAGCACTCCATCACGACAATCGCCATGTTAACATTCTAAAATAATAATACGGTAGTTGTTATGGAATGATTTGATCCCGCTCAATGGTAAAATTTAAATGTAACTGATTGAATTTTTAGGATAGGACATATCGTGAGCCTACAACGAAAAGTAGCCCAGTCAAAGTCCTTGCTTGTTGGCAGATAGAGATCGGGAATTGTGCACAGTTGCAGGCATAGTTTTGCAACTAAGGGTATTTTTTTAAATTAAATCATATTTTATAATTTCGTCAAAAGATTGGTATTCACTTTGTGGTGTCATTATTAATAAATGATTTTTTTTGTTCTATTCACTACTTTATTAAAATACACAGATATCTACATGTATCGAGTGCGTTGCTTTCTTCATCAGGAATATATAGAATACAAAAAATAATAATGTCAAGTATAAGACAGATGATAAAAAATAAAATACAATGTAAGAATATACAAATTATAAACGTAAACAAAAATTGAAAAGTAATTTTTTTAATTGATTTATTAAAGTATATTTTGTTTCATGTACATAAAAATTATTCTGATGATGCTGTGAGTTTGTGGACATGCAAAGGACTTCAGTCTTAGTCTCCCAATGGACAGGGATCTTGACTTGGCCACTTTTCGTTGAATGCTCATCATATTATATTTCAGGCCACCTGGTGGGTATTCAAGGATTTCTGTTTTAAGAAAATTGATTTTGTGTACACTGAGTTTCAATTCGAGGTAATTTATTAAACTTTCGGTTAGGGATGTTTCACAATCGAGAGCAAAAAACCCAGCCCAAAAGGGAATCTTTACGTTTGAACGAAAGCTTCATACATTAATAAATACACACCGGCGAAGGTTGCTTGTAGCAAGATCTTGACAAATCGTCTCTTAGCGTGACTTACTTTGTAAAAAATCACGCTCTCTATCATATTGCTTTATAAAAAATCATTTTCCTTGTAAACCTTTTCCTGGTCTAACATGCCTGCCTTGACCTGACCTAGTACTATAACAGTATGTAAATTACACATATTTATAAGGACCTTTTCTTATATGTTGATTAAATATCATGTCAGAACCTTTCATGATTAACATTTTTTTTAAATAAATATATACACTTTCTAACTGGTTTAATCAATGGCATGACATCGTCATGGTAGTCCAAAAATAAAATTATTCGTAATATTACCGTGAACAAAGAAAATATCCTTTATTTATTTAGAAAATGGTTAGCGTTGTGAATAAAGACCTTTTTTATGCGAAAGTGGCTTTTACCTGCTGCAGTCATATTTTCACACTGAAATGATGAAAAATTTGCATTAAACAATTATTTATATATATTTTTAATCATTGAAAATAATAACAACCCTAGAATGAAACATGAAACCGAAAATACACAGAAAAAAGGTAACGGTTGCAGCTGTGACACGAACCCAGGACATCATGGTCTATCCGTAACTTTTTATTTTCTGTGTCTTTTCGGTTTCATGTTTCAATCTAGAGTTATTAATATTATCTTCAATAATTAAAAATATTTTACAATAAGGTTTATAAACTTCAATGAGTATTCATTAATTTAAAAAGGAATTATACTCGAATATGAACTAAGTATACTATGTCTTTACAAACATTATTTAATGTTATTGCAGGGAACCCATCTCCAAAGGTATTATGACAGAAACTTGTGAACTACTATATAATTGTTGCCTATATATTTTCTATGATCATATTTATACTAACAAATATCATAAAAAGGTTAAATAATTCAGAAATCATCATTAACGCCAAATACTGTTAAAAGTCAGATGATTTAATATTTGCGTTCATAGTTTTAGTCATTAATACACTTCTGAGTGGGATTTACAAAAACTTTTAACCATTGTTTCGTAGTAAAATCAAACAATTTTCTGAGGGTGGTCTTTTATTAATATGATTATGTGGGAAATAAATGTTATAAGTATTGTTTAGGAAAAAGGGCGTTTCCATAAAAATAACGACAATTTCACTGTTATTTGATTTAATACGGATCGCTAATGCTTTTGGAAGGTTGAAAGGCTATCTAGCGTAAACATCAATATATTTCGTAGAGTTTATTTAATCTTAATTCATAAAAAAATAGAAGTACAACAACAACTACTCTATTCTGCTTATTAATTCATTTGCAAAGCATCAGTGACCCGATTTTCAACAGAAATTCACAACGGTGTTATAAAAGTGGGCGAATAGTTTTTATTTGATTAATTAAATGACAAAGCCTGACTTTCGGTGTGCCTATACCACACTAATGGGTGGTAGGGTTGGGAGGTTCATTGCAGCGGTTGACGACCTGCTCCATCCCCTGGTACAACCTCCCCGAGCGAGCCTCCAACAAACCCCCACCACCCCTACAGCCCCCCCAATTCGCGGATCGCCCGCTTTCCGTTCGATCTACGCCTCTGGATGGGATATAAATATCATTAACAGCAATCAATTCCGTGAGTTAGCGTGAATGCAATTCTATATTCCGTGCTATTTTTAGACGGTTTTGTGTCCGATTTATCATCATGTTTTCTTGTTCCTAATAATTTGGTTTTTAAATGATTGTGTGGTTATTTTTGGTGTTCTTTGTTAAATATTAACTCAATAAAATGTATGAGTATTGCATGCTTACTAGGCTAAACGTAAATCACAAATATCTCATATTAAGTAACGAGAAGATTGTTCCTTAAATTCATTAATGAATAGAACTCATTTTCTTTATACCGCAATTCTTCATCCTAATATATAGTGCATATTTTATATACTCGTACACGCTCATTGTGGAATAACTGGTTATACTTGTTATACCAATATTGTATTTAAATATTAAAAATTGGGTTATAAAAATAAACCCTTAAAATATTAACACCACACAGGATGCCCTGTGGAAAATATTTTCACCTAGGACATAAGTCTTCTTTAGGGATGCTATAATGGCTCAAATTTAAATGGAAAAGAAGCTAAAGTTCTGGAAAGGAAAAGAGTATAAGGAGTGGGTACGAACTGAGATCAGTGTTTAATCACTGTAGAAAATAATATTAAAATAACCTAAATGAAACAAGAAAACGGAAAAAACGACAGAAAATAAAAAGATTCTTTAGACTTTTATACAAAAGTCAATAGATGTGTCATATAAATAAAATAAAAATCGGATATTAATCCCAGACACTGTCTAATTTGCAATTGTGTTCTTTAGGAACTTTTTTATCATTATAATGATGGCTGCCAATAATATGGGATTAAAAATGGAGAATAATATTGACAAATCTTGAATTTAAGATATGATATCGATGAAGATGACATAAATTGAACTGGTCTCATTAGCTAAGTCGGTTAATCGGTTGCTCCGGATAGGCAGAGGCCCTTGGTTCGAGTCCCAGATGCGACTGAAAACTTTTTATTTTCTGTCTTTTTTTCCGTTTTCATGTTTTATTTAGGTTATGTTAATATTGTTTTCTACAATGATTAAATATTAATATAAAGTTTTTAAATCTCAATAAAAATAATTAAAAATTGAGATCAGTGTGTCCAAGATTGACGGATGTATGAAGCCATCCCTCCCACCATGGTGCAAGGCGATGGGTCGAGAGAATTCGACTGAAGACTCCCTTAAGCGGCCTCTCCCTATCCGGACTGCCACGCAGTTGATGAGCAAACGCAACTGCCATCGAAACCGGAACACCTTACCCCATGGTCGGGCACCTCCGCTAAGTCACCGAACGTAGCAAACCACTTGCGGTGACCTACGGCAAACGTATTAACTATTCAATGAATTGTTGACCATCTCGTTACGGAAGTGGAGGTAGACACGATACTTAAACGAGTGCAGTTCCGCAGAGTTGTTCCGGACTGCAAAATACATGATTACCCACTAACCCGCAGTAGGAGAAATATACCACAAAAAAATTACTTTAAATTTTTCAAAAACCTGTTTTACATTTGAAAACCGGAAAAACGGGAGCATCAGAAGACAAATAATATCTCTTAACGAAACTAGAGTAAGACCCCACATGTCCATTTTAGTTAAATATACCTATTTTTTTAATTCATAACAACCTTTTCTCTTTGCAAATAATGGCAGTGGCGGGGATAACATTTCAAACTAAACGTTAATTTGTTTTTATCTCTCCCGTTCTTATCCACCAATTATCGAAGTAACATAATTATTCTAGCCATATTAATCTTTGCAACCAACAAATCTCAGAACTCATTTTGTTTCCGTAACTCGTTTTCCCTGCTAAACTGTGCTTTCCCGCCCGTAATCAACCTGTCAAAACCAACTCTTGCTTTTGTTTATTACATGTTAAAAATGGAACACAGTCAAATATGAAAGAATCTATTAAAAGAAATTCGGTGCCTACTTCAACATTATCACACGTTTTATGGCCACTGACTAAATAGTGCACGTACACAGATATTTAATAGTAACGCTTAGTAAGGAACACCCCTTTCTTTTGAATTTTTGATTGAATCCGAGTCTCCCATGTTTAAGAATGATATTTGAAAACATGAATATATTTTACTGTTTATGGGGAGGGGAATGAGAGAGGGAAGAGAATGGAATTATTTACATATTTAAGAAAAAAGTTTTTAGAATTTCACTAGTTGTAACCTTAATTTTATCATTATAGGTTTTAAAATAAAAGAAATATTTAGTTAATATAATTAATTTTTCTAACTTAATTAATGATTGTGAATTTAACGTTATTCGTGGCTTTATTGATTTGCATTATCTCGGGGTGTGTGTCAATTCGAAGATAATTGACAAATGATTAGTGTTGTGATATTTAAGTAATCTTGTAATCAAATATTATAAAATGAATATGCGCCAAGTCAACCATTGTGACTAATTTAAAGGAAAGATGGGGTAAACTAGAAATCATATTAATCTAAGTTATCGTCGTATCACCAATCCGTCGAGTGATGTTGCTGTCCAAACTGCTCGTTCCGTCATCACACCGCACAGCTACCTGTAGTAAGGTTAACCGAAGACTGACGTATATAATATCAGAGATATCCGTTCTCCGTTGACTTCGCCTTCTTCTTCTTTGCCTTACGGTTATAACTACTATCATTATGAGTTCACCTGTTGTAGTGCTGTAAACAGGGTGGAAAGTTCAACCGTTACATAGTTACCAAATATAACTAAAGCCATTTCAAGCAAGGTTTCAATTGTAAATGGTGGCCGTTAACCTTAGCGATACTGAGATTATCTACCACTCTGTAGATAAGACGATTGAAGATATTCTGTCTGGCATTTTGTTAAAATGTTGAAAATGTACAGTATTTGGAAAAGATTGAGTGAAATCAAATATCTGTTATGACGACACTTCGACTAAACGTGATAAAAATATTCTGACTTGGAACGTGTCGGCTCAAATTAATTTAACTGTAAGAGCGATTGAAAATGAATAAATCTCCCGGTTATTGAAATACACAGCATCCTTTTTGTGCCACCCAGTCTTTCAATAATACGAGATAAGTTTTTGTGTTCACAAAATAAAAACAGAAATTTGGAAATCTTCTAAAAAGAACATGATTTCTCGAGACGTGAAATCGTTTTAATACATAGAAACATCAGCCAAAAAAAAAGCAAATATTTTTTATCGGAAAGTCTTTTTTTACGTTTTATTGATCGAGAGCAAACAGCAAAATACTTTTAGATAGCAAAAAATATCACGAGAAAATAAACAGAATTACATTTTCAAACGGAATCCTCGGAAGGCTGTTGACACAATGATCCAAGGCAAGCAGAACATCAGGGTGATTGCATTTCCACGGGTAAACGAATGTCTGTAGGGCGGTTAGATTACGCATTGACCAACAACTATGGCTCGTGCTTTAGAGTCACGTTATACTGCCATCACAGACCCATTTCATGATTTAAATCAAATTTCCCCTTACGTTTCTACGCTATGATGAAAGAGTCGTGGATGTAATGTGAAATGAAACTTTTGCTTTTCCTAGAATAGTGTACAAACAAAGATCAAAAGAACGAATACCAATCACAGAGGTGATTGGTTAAAATCTCGGTTCTGGAAAATCAAAAAGGCATTTGTGTTATTTAAATGGAATTGAAGATAGAAAAAAATGTTTTTTAAAGCATTATTGTGAATGATCTCTAGCAGCTTTGAAACAATGGCTTATTCCCATGGCAGTATACATATGAAATCAGGGGGAAGGGAGATTAAAATTAGAACGTAGATTGTGGAGATAAATGAGGGTCGTATCTACTTGTAAGTTATGGTTCTTAAAGACATCCTTAAGAAATATTTAATATACATTAAACGCCTGCACTCACCGTGTACCATCATAACGCTTCTTCACACATTCTACCGGGAATGAAACGCAAATACTTAAAATACAGAAAGATTTTTTTCGAAAATGTTAACGTACATTTTTATCATATTTCATCTTTACAATCTACCGTCCAAAGCTCTATAATCTTGTTGTCATGGTTAAAAAATGACTTCTATATTTTCACAAATATTGATTGTGTACCGGGTCGATTTTCTTTGTCATTTAAGTGGCAAAGACCTATTATATTATACTCAAGAGCACTTAGGGCCCCACAGGGAAATAAATGGAGCTTAGGTTCTATTTGTGTGCCAGAACGGGAAGCACTCAATTAATACTAAGCATGTTATGCCTTGTTTATGTGGTTCCAGAGTGTTTTAATCTATTTTATGAGAAATTCGACGAGGAAAATAATCGTGATCAAGCAGATTCCTTTGATAAGCGAATATTGAGTCGGATTATTTAGGTGCATGGGAACTTGGGCACAACACCCATATAGTTATACAATTAGAGGCGCTATTGCGTATATAATATCTCGTCGAAATGGGTTCCACTACGAGTACGCTAGAGCAGTGCGGGGGGGGGGGGGCAGTTTCAGTTCGCCGGTCTCTCGCCGAGCGAACGCAGTGCGCATTACGGCGGGCGTTGAGAGAACTTACCCTCAACTAAGTGAAACCGTTTTTGTCGTTTTATCTCATATCTAAATATGATACATCAATGACTATACCAAATATCTACAAGGAAGATATAAGCGATTGAAAATCGAATCTATGGACGCATTCTCACAGTCCATGGACAAGATGGTGACTTACGTAGAGGTTCTTTACCGACTTGCGAAAAAATGTGAACGTATACTAGATATAAAAATAAGATTTTTGGTCATACATGAAATGTAGTTTGCAAGGTGAAAAACGCTCTGATGATAGCCAACTTAAGGTTATGAATGTTTAAATGATTTTACAAAAAAATGGTAGGCTTTTCGCAATTTGGAAGGCATTCATAAAGTTCAGAAGGCCCCATGGATTAACCAGTAAAATTTGACAGTTATAAAAATTGGAAACAAAGCACAAAAACCAAAAAAAAAACCATCGCGAATTTTTGCTATAAGGACACATTTTCGAGGCTTATTAAAGATTAAAATATTATGCAAGGTTGTATGTACATTTTTACCTCAGATATCAGAATACGGCTGTATTCAAAATTTGTGACAAAATAATCTCAAAGTATTGTGGTTTGTTTTGGGATTCTGTGGTTATTTGCGTGTTTGGATTTTTCAATCATAGATCGTTATCCGTAAAGAAAACATTTTTTGATAAACAAAGCACGGTTCACCAAGCCCTATTATAGAACAATATTTATCCGGTAGCATTTTTTTCTTATGCAAAGAGCAGATCCAGTATCAGGTGGTTTTGTCAAATTCATTTGTTGATATCCATTAAAATAATAATAATATTTGGACATACAGCCGTTTTTTCTGAAAAATCACCTCAAGGGCACTGTGATTTTAAAAGCAAGCTTTGCCTCTCCATTCGAATTAAGAAAACCAACTTTTAATTAAAAATTTTGGTACACCTCACGTTCTTTTTTTTCATGAAATAAAAAATCTTATATTTTCACTTAAAATTTTTTTAGGGCAATCAAATATTATTCAGTGTCGAGAGTATTATTAAAATTGATTTGCTAATTATTTAAAGAAAAATTCATGGAGTTCTACGAATTAAACGAAATAAAAAATTAGAAATATATTTTCACCTCATTCCAGAGTAGAAGATACTCTCGATATCATTTCAGAAAGAGGACACCAATCAAAAATCGATACTTTACTTGAGATGGCTTTATCTATGTTTTGTGACATCAGTGCTGTTTATCTAGGTTTTCAATTCAATTAATCAGGATCTGACCTGTAGGGCACTTCCTAACCTTACCATTACCTTATTTGTTCCCCGCTGCTTTTGTCAGCCTCACAACGTTTCCTAAGCGTAGATGCCGTAGTTCCATTAACTGTAGGTAGCTGAAACGCTAGTGCCGTAAATAAATAAAAATATATACGTAATTCGCGATTAGCGATGAGTGCAAGAAAATTGTTCAATATTTCTTCAGGAACCGGTACGCAGTTTCCCGAAAAAAAATACGTATTCGTAGTTTTAGTGGAAAATTTATGTGCACAAATTGGGAGCTGAATTCAACATCAAGATGGGAGCAAAAAAAAAAACACTTATCCCTTCGAGAAACTGTTCCATTTCCACCTGATTGATTCCGTTCACCCTTTTCTCAAATACGAAATGACCTTCGTTATCCACACCTATAACGGAATATTATATTCCGGTTAAACCCTGAACTTTGGAAGTGTTATTTCCATTTTAGAACAATTTTATGTAAAGAGCTCTTTAGTAATAAAATCACCTCTCGGGCGCGTTACACAGCTTTTATAGCATATTGTACACTAAAAAAAGCACTTAAGTGCCAGTTACACATCTTATATCACTTGCTGGTTTTATCCAAGAATGTGAACCCACATTAGGTCCTCTATCCCTTTACGTATCAGCCTTGGTCAACCTGAGTGAAAATGTTATTTGGTTATAACTGTTCCTCGCACATAAGCTCAGTCAAGTGTGGTTTATCGAACCTGTATTTAATAATATCATAAATTTCAACTTTGCACCCATGATTATAATTCGTCCTGATTTAACCAGTTAAACGTTCATACTATGCGTATGTCAAATGCGACGCGCTTTGAAATTGAAAACTCAAAAATAGACTGTTAAGAAAAATCAAACCCAAATATTCTTAAATACGGTATTCAAGAAAAATTATGGTATAATCCACTATTTTAAAATATTGTGAAAGGGTAATCCCCAATATTATTGTTTGATTGAAAGAAAAAATAAGGTTAGGTAAATTATTCAAACCTCTACCACGGTTAGAAGTATCGAAAAAATCTCTGTCTCATTGGCGTAAAATGGATGAGGCCTTCAACAAGCTGAGTCTTGTGATTTTTTCTATCATCTAATATTTATTTTGTTTCAATCCGTTAAATAGAATATGTACATAAATTATAGGTTCTACCTGCATAACGGTGAGGTGAAATTGAAAACGAAACTATCCCTTTCACTCAAAATCAATAAAGGCAATCGACCAGAGTGATTTTATGGTGAGCAATGATGTGACAATACCTGGTGGCTCCGTAATTCTACCGTACTCATATTTTATTCACCCTTGCAGTCTGTTCCAATGTGCATTAGTCTGACAAGTACATAAATTATTGCAACAGTCAAGTCTAAAGATTACAAGAGTATTGATTACAGCAAATCCATTAAAATAATCATGATTAGATATGTTTTATAATCTTTGAAGATAATATTAACAAATCTGAAATGAAATATGAAACAAAAAATACACGGAAAACAAAAAGGCAACGGTCTCATCTGGGACTCGACAGGACCTCTCGGTCTATCTGGCACCAGCCCTCTTATCCAACTGAGCAAATGCCACGTTATCGCTTTCCGTCATTTTTATCGGTATCATACTTCTATTTAAGGACTGTTGATATCATATTCAATTAAATCCCATATATTTTTTTAGCTGTTATCTCTCTTATGTGCTTAAATTCTGACTAGTCCTAGGTAGACCGAGGGGTCCTGAGTTTGAGTCCCAGATGCAACCGTTATATTTTATTTTATGTGTCATTTCGGTTTCATATTTCATTTGAGATTTGTTAATATTTCAATTTTTAAAAACACATTTCAATGAAGTTCATTTTTTTTCATTAAGTTATTCCAAAAAAAAGAACACCATTATATCCCTGGTAATGTGGTTCAAACAGATTTTTTTTTATAATTTCTTCAATAAATATATAACTACTTTGCGGTGTTATTATTAAAGTAAATTATTAAGAAATATTTTGTGTACACCACTGCTTATTTATAAACACCAATATTCTCGACTTACGAATTACCTGACAAAATTTGTAAAACAAACTCCTACTACCAGCATTATAAGCTGAAAATGTTGCTTGCGCAATGATAGAGGACTTCGAGCTTGCAGAGGAACCCATAATTCTTGGCTGGGAATAGGAATATTTATCAACTCGACTACTACTAAGCAGTCAAATTATTAGTCGGTTAGATTATTGATTGAAGAAGTAATATCTAACAAAATAATTCGTAATTTAGTCTGTCAATTTTTTCTCCTACTAAATCGTTAAAAGTTAAAAGTCACTATGTGTCGTACAGCTAGATCTCACTTAGTGAGTTTTACTTTGAATGGGACAATACGTAATTCCACAGAAGTTATACTTATTGCCATGTAATGTATAAAATATCATTACATATTTAATCCAGTGCCCTAATAGTTGTAGATGATAATATATATCTGTATTCAACTGTATGTGGGAAAATATTGATAAAATAAATGAATTTAAAAAATACGTTATTGCAGTAATAAAAGAGGTTGTTCCCTTTTAAAATTCACGTCGCGAATAGTTAATTCTGTTTCAAACTCTGCAACTTTGATCATTATTCTACATTCGAGCCGCTTGTAACACTTGAACAGTTTTGGGGTCGAAATACTAATAATAATAATAGTCTGGCAACCTCCGGGGAGGCACTTTTAGAGATCAACCGTTGCAAGTTGGCCCATGGTGCGTATTAGTTTCATAAAAAGAGAATTGGATGTCAAACAATACAAAATAGTTAATTCAGCAATATGGAACGATAAAGGAAAAGAAATGCAAAATATTTATATCATATGATCAGTGGCGGTTCATTGTCTATGTCGACGGGAGTTAAATCGGAGATTAAAAAGTGAGAAGAAAATTCCCTTTGCTGCTCTTTCCCATCTTTTTTTTTCACCTAGATCTAAAAAAATTTCATCATATCACTCCAACAGAAAGTAGCGACTTAGTAACAAAAAAAAATCGGAAATTCATTAAAACGTTCGCGGCTAATGAATAATATAATGCAGTAGGTCACTTTTTTTTTTAAATACTGAAATCCAAATATGCGTAAGGAACTTTGCTGTTCGTTTACTTTTTTATCTTATGGTATCATCTTCGGCAATTAACCTATTTTTATAACGATTTAAAATACGTTAATCACAGAAAAAAATCTGTTGCTTCTTGCAAAATACTATTTCGTACAAATTTAGTGTTAATAAATCTTCATATAGCTGTTTCCCGCCGAGCGCCATGAGAATGACGATGTATAAACTATTTATAAGCACAGTAAGCCCCATATACGCTAAAATCATAACACACATATGGAATTAATTTCGGACTTGCTCTCGGGCAGTATTACTTATACGGAAGGGTAAGGGTGCTCAAACGCACTTACAAAAAACCGCAACTGCATATGATTCAATAGTAATAACCATACATTAACCATAAAATATTTAAAAAGTTTGACATTTTTCATTTATTTTTGCCCCTAGTGCACTTTACTCCTATAGCTTAACTAATCAATAGTAAGCGTTTGTTTAGCTAACCTATACAGGATGCTATTCTTACGTAAAACTCTCTCAGTGTACAGAATTAGGCCGCCCCCTAATGGGTCAAGAATCAACATAAACCGGGTGCAGTAAGAATGCATGATATCAAGAGCGCTTCGTTCCATATATTTCTATTGGCGCCCGTACACGGGTCTGTGCGGCCCGGGAGCGGGGTGCATACTTCCATTGCCCGTATCCTTTCCGTACGCGGGCGATGTCACGATGTATTATCCTAAATAAGATTTTCTTTTAATAATGTACATATTACCCAAAGGTAAAATTCAATTCCTCTATAGCTAAAATGATTCTCGGATACTTCTATACCAAAGCTTCTCTTAAGAAAGTCCAATCAATGTTATGAAGACAATCCACAAAATACACGGGTTGAGCATACTCGATTCCTTCCACAGCGTGAAAAATACACATATGTGCATTCAATACATGATTACACGACGGTAAAAAAATGCCTTCGTTTATGCAGAGTGCAACAAGGCTGCCACCTCAATTCTCACTCTCTACAGTACATACCCATGCGATGAAGGTGACAAAATTCTACAAGCACGCGAACACCAAGACAAAGCATGCAACTCTACACACAACGTCGATTCGCGGAAGTAAAATTATAATAATTATTATACCTTGGAGAAAACAATAAATACATTGTGTAAAACAATCATATTACAAAATGTTCCAATATAAAAACAAGATTTACATAACTAGCCGATGTGTACCCGACCTTTTTTTTAAGTCTTGCTAGTCATTTGAATGCCATAATTGATTTAACAGCGAAAGTAATGCCTTTTGACGACTATTACTATCTATACACAAACAAAAATTTATTTGAAAAGTTTATTTCATTCCAAAACATTTATTTCAAATTATGTCTTAATAATAAAGTTCTTATCTAGGTACCTACTTGTGTTTTCCATTTTGAAAATATTCTACACAAACAAACCTTCTTTTAAATGTGTAATCTGTGGCTAACCAGAGTGGTATATCTATGGGCTAATCTCAATACAACATGGCCGGTTCAATGTTTATCATACTAATTTTAAAACGTTATAACAACAGTTTTACATACTGGATTTCATTCAAACTACTTTCTAAACCTTCCCGGCACCAATATGAACAAACTGTGGTATTTTCGTCGAAACCGGTCTAGTAATTTTCGAGAAAATCGAAGACAAACAGACAAACAGTATTTTTTATAGACACATCAAATTTCCATGAAGTCCTTGGGACATAAATTGATTTTTCGTTTTTTCCGGGGGTTAACTTATTACGGTCGGGTTTCGTGACTCCGTGCAGCCTCGAACCGGGATAAATAACTTACCCTTACGTAAATATGTATATACGAGTAGAGAACAACCCTTATAAGCGTCCAATTGCATTATGTTCTATTCTCGGCTGGTATTTTTCTTGGGTTATTTAATCAATTCCCTGCCCCACTGAGCTTCTGCTGCAAAAATAAGACCATATTGAACAAACCATGCTCTTTCTCCTGATTAAAACGGTTGTCTTTAGTGAGTGTTTTATTAGTGGAAGAAATGTATGTAGGTACTTTCGTGTTTTATATTATTCTAACTATTGTCTGACAAAAAAGCAAAATAGTCATTGTTTAAAAGATTTTAAGAACCTTCCGTTATATAAATATTAAAAAGTAGCGACGGTTCATTTCCAAATAATTAAATCTAAGTGGTTTGATCAAATACTTTTAATAAAATTAATACGAAATATTTTGTATACACCACGGTTTAATATATAAAAATCAACAAGTATCAGAAGCAAAGCTTCCTTCACCAGGAATTGAAGATTATTTAATCGATTAATCATCGAGACTTCAAGAAATTTTAATATCAGAGTTAAGGAATAGGTGTTAAAGTGATATTAATCATTCTGAATTTGCCAACAATGTTTTGGAAACAAATCATTGTATTGACATAAATACAGGTGTACAATTTTTACATACGAATACAATTGTTATACAATTAGGTAAATTATAAATTTCAGAAATTACAAAAAGTATTAATGGCCAATTAAATATCATTGAAAATAATAAAAAAAATGAAATTGCTATCTTTTAAATTTATTTTCAGACCTATCATATAGTATTATTAATATAATTTCTAATATTAATAACGATTATTATTTTGATTTTCAAGCCTTGCTGTTTTTTTGATTTTCTTTATATTAATTATAGAAATAATTTCATTTTTAATCTTCTAATACAAATTTGTTATTAAATATTTTATAAAAAATATATTTTTAACATTTTTTAATTAATTACTTTCATCATTTACTGTAAATTTTTGTTTCTATTTGTAATTTGTACATTCTTACATTATTATTTTTCTACGTTTATTGTTTATCAATACTTGTCATAATGTTTTAGGATCCAATGTATCCTAAAGAGAGACGCTTCGCTTCCAACACATGTTGATATTATTTATATATTAAACAGTGGTGCACACAGTGTTTCGTATTAATTTTATTAATACTGACACCGCAGAGTAATTAAACATTTATTGAAGAAATCACTTTTAATTTTAACAAAAATGGCCCTTCATAAACATTCAAGTGTTTTCATTATTACAAATGCATGTAGTGGGATTATTTTTACAGTGAGTCCAGCGCATTGTCTATTGTCGCAAATATACCATGTTTAGAATTTTTGTTTATTTATTTTCATTATTAAATAATAGAAGCCATTACTTCTTTAAGCTAAAACGTCTATTTTCAGATGATTCATTAAAACGATTTTTTTTTCTTTTTATTTTTGACCTGATCGGATTCTTCAGACTAAGCATTTAACTTAGATCAGCCTTCGGTGTTTCAGAGATTCAGCAGTTCAGCACTCCTCTATTTCAATCGGCTTGATCTTTTTTTACAACGGCTTTAGTTTTGTGATCCCCTGAGCTCCTGAGATATACATAGTTGGCAGTTCATTGCACCCTTTGGTGACTTCGTCTCTCCGTCGAACTCGTGAGTTTTCTCGAACTTTTTGTAATTTGATCGCTTAGAATGTAACTGCCTAGAAAATATTTTCTATGAAGATATTTATTATAATTAGATGGATATGATACACGGATGACATGCTCGTATTTATGCTCAACATTTATTTACATTTATCTCAGTTATACGTGGTTTATTTTAAACTAGAGGAATTTGCGTATAAGTTGCTAAATGGAAACTATATATATACCTATCTTTTTTTATAACTTGTCAGAGCCGTGAAAAATCATGATGTTATTATGAAAAAAAAAATAATATAACTAAATAAAGTAAAAAAGTTTTTTTTTTTTTTTTAATATTAAAATATTTTTTTTTAATTTTAAAATATTAAAATATTTTTTTAAATTTTAAAATAAATATTTTATAAAGTATTTCCACGGCCAAAAATGTAACTCAGATCAACTACTTGGAAGGCAACTATTCTGACCATTTAAACTTATGTACATTGATCACAACATCCATGCCCCTCTATACCCTAATTTTGCCCTACATTTGTATGATGATTGTTATTTATTGTATTATATAATATTGTTGAAATAAACTCCTACTGACAAGCTACTTTCAGTGGATTAGCGGGTATAAGTCCCATTGTATATAATTAAATATTATGCAATAATTATATTAAAAAATTACACCACCCACTATTTTTAGAACAGCGGCATAAATTCATAATATAAACCTAATAAAAAAAAAGAAATATGTAGCATACACACAATACAATAAACGCTAACGATATTAAAAATCCAAGCCAGTGTGAAATATCTCAAAGTATGATGCCTTAATGATTAATGCTGTGATGTGTCTCCGTAATAAATATAATTACATATATAATACGTGTGTGTCTTTATAATAAGTGTCTGCACAGTTATATTAAAGTGTACCGGTGATACTTTTTTCATTACAAGTGATAATTATATGTTGTGAGTGTGCAATATAGTTGTGAATGATGAATACTTAGAGCAGGTCGATGAGTTTGTGTATTTGAGAAGTATGTTTACGAGAGACGGAAAGACTGATAGGGATATTGAAAGAAGGGTGAATGCAGGAAACTCCATTAACGGAGGACTGAACGCGGTTGGCGCAAACAAAAGGTTGTCCAAGGAAGCGAATCTAGCAGTTCACAATGGAGTGCTCATACCAACCCTGATGTGAGGCATTGAACTGGAAGAGGAAGGATGCAAGTAGACTTAATGCTGTAGAAATGAGATCTCTGAGACGAATGTGTGGTAAAACCATGTATGATCGAGTGAAAAATGTTGAGATTCGTAAAGAATGCAAGGCTGATGTGTAAGCGTAGAAAGCAATATTAAGAAAGAGAGGCTTAGATGGTTAGGGCAAAGAGAATATATGACGCAAATTTGAATGGAAGAAGAAGCCGGGGGCCCCCGAGGAAGACATGGCACGATCAAGTGAATCAAATACTTCAGTCAGGCCATGTCAGAAGTCGGAATAACAGAAGAGAACGTATGAGGCGTTGTATGAATGTGAATGAAGCATGAAGTGTATGCCAAGATCGAGTTGTTTGGCGGTCAGTTCTCTCTGCTTACCCCTGCGAAGAAACGGCGTGATGGTTAGTTAGCTACTTAAGTATACTGTGACTTAATTATGTGTTTTAAATATTGTTCGAAAACTGTACTGCGGGTTCTGCATATGATCCCACAATGAGTTTCTTTAACTCTTGGGAATACAATTCATGGATATGTATCGTATATTTTTTTAATGAAAAAAAAGAATTTTTGAATTTGAATGTTATATACAGTTACGTATTTTGTAATCACATGACATTCCAAATTATATTGTTTATTATATTTGTTTTCGAAAAAGTACCATATATTTTTAAAACTTAACAAAAAAGAAACTATGAACAGCACTGAACTATTGTCATAATATAAATAACCGCCAACTACAAATGTCAATTAAAAGTTAACCAAACGAAATAGAATTCGAATTAGAAAAGAAGAAAAAAATATTGTGGTAATAAAAATGATGTCTCGAATCGGTCTCTTGAGACTAAACCTAAATGACAAAGTAATATCTTTGCAACCCACTCGCAGAAACGCCATTTAGGAAAAAAAAGGAATGGTTTGTGTAAGAGAAAATTTAGTGAAAAACAATTTTCGTAGATTGAAAAAGGACGGCTGAAACAAAACACTTCTTAAAAATCTTCTTTAATGCCTTGGTTTATTCCGTTCCTTTTATGAAAATTATAAATAATGATGTGGAAAATATCTTGTAATAACGCTTCTTTTACTAACAAACAAGTACTCTTATTATTGTGATTTATTTCTCTGCCCGGAGAAATAACATTTATTCGTTTTAAACAAAAGGTTTCGCAAAGAAAAATGATATTTATTTTTTTATTTCTTATTCAGATTTTACGAGTGGTCTAAAAATCTGACTAAAACAAATATTTAATACATGTTTTTATCGCATTTTCGAAATTTGATGCTTTCACTCCGAGTTGGCGAAAAATTCGGAAAACTTTATTTTATTTTGGTGTATAATTATTTTTTTTTATTTGTTAATGGAAATTTGTATAGTTATGCTCCACGAAACATGTTGATTAAACAGTTTTCTGCGTATAACGTTAAGTCAAATCGTCGTTTTGCAAATTCGAGAAATCTTGAAAAGTGTTTTAAAAATTAAGAACCGGTTGGTTCTTTTTAAATTTATTTTATCACAAGAGTCCCTACGACCCGGAGTTGGTTGGACTAAGACTTCCCCACCTCGGGATACACAGGGGGGGGGTTTCTGGATGTGAAGAAGGGAAGCAAGGAGGGGAGGAGAAGGTTGAGATGTTTGAGGCTTTTCAGATTTGATCACTCAACACGATCAGACCTATTTCACGCAACTTTTCAATTCGGAATTGTAGTAACTAACCAGGGTAAAAGTGAGAGAATATAGCATTCTGCAAAAACCACACTACTCCCTGCTCACTAATGTTACTAAGATAAAGATGAAACTATAGCATCCTCACTTGAGGTATGTTGTGAAGCTGAAAGGTATGGGAGGGAAAGGCAATCGGTAAGGGTGGTCTCTTCAGATCTGGCCACCAAACATGACTAAAGACATTTCAAGCAACGTTTCGATTCAGATTGATGGTCTTGGGCAACATTGGGTTATTTGGAACGTGCCTCGAGTGTGCTATATATTATACTGTACGCATGAACGCCTTACACATTCCCGACAAACTTTAACCAGTGATTCTTGAGTATTAAAAAATGTAAACGACTTTTTAGTGTCTGGAGACTTTTTTAAAATTTATTATTGGACAGATAGTTTACAGTCAGTGTTGGCGTTGTGTATTTACTCTACCAAGTTACTTGTGGTGACAACTAAAAGTAATATTTTTATTTGGAATTAAAAATAATTAAAAATTCATAGGATACCAAAACATCATTTTTTACTCCAAATAAGCCCAGGAATCAGTGGTTAAGGGTTTTCGGGTACCTGCTGATGCATCCCGTATATTAATTCTGCACCAATACGTCTTTCCTAAAAAATAGCTAAATCTATGAACTTTGCTCATTGCGAGATAGTTTTTAATGTACTGTATCATGATGAAACATTATTAATGCGAATGCATGTTTAATATGGAAGGCTAACGGGCATAAAACTCTTCATTAATTAAACTAAATGACCTATGCAAATGCTACTCAAAATAGAACTCGGTAATTTTCATGAACGTTGGCGTTAGCCAAGTAAATATAGCCCGGGCTCGGGTTTCAACTGTACCATACTGGCTGTGAGAAAATAACTACGGAGGATGGTGAGATACCAATATATTGATTTTTAAAAGTTTGATAACAAAAAATCAGAACATTGAAGAGAAGTGTTCAAACCAAAAAACTAACTTACTTCTACAGCTTCTAAATAAGCAATGTACCTGTTTACTGTGTCACAAACCAATGCACATAAATTTGGTGTTGAAATCATTTCATTATTTCTAATTTTGTGATTAAACAAAAAACAATGTAGAATATAGATATTTTATTTAAAAAAAACATAAATTCAATAAACCAACACAATGCATTTCATCTTCCAGAATGTGGTAATAAACAAACCCAAAAGTAGTTTCAAATATAATTGTAAAGCCATTCCGTCAGCAATAAAACAAATTTCTCAGTCTTAAATGCGCAACATCAGAGAGAGCACATTCACTCCTGACATAAATAATATATATATTGTTGTGTTTATGGGAATGTCAGGGAGAGGGGAAATGGAAAAGAGGAATGTTAGGTAGGGAGAAAGCCCCTAAGTGGGAAAGCCACGTTGGGTGACAGTGTTGTGAGAATGAAGGGATGGGGGAGGAAGGTTGGGTTACGGGGGAAGTTATGGGAGACAATTACAATCTGCAGGACTTACCCTAGAGATGGCCTCTTAGATGGGAAGTCTGCTCCGGACATTAGCCTAGCTCAGATCGGCAGGGGCATCAGCTTCTCATCGTACAGAGTCGCGGATCGATCGCAATCTTATAATTGGGTTGAGGGCGTTTATGGAGGTGATCTGGTCGGATGGCGAGAGTTGCTGGCAATGACGCTAAGGCTGGACATCTCTGCACTGAATTTAATGGGCTATTTAATTAGTAGGTCACCCTGATGAGTGCTTTGGCAGCAAATGGCACGACCAGCTGCGGGCTTCAGCCCGTCCGCATAGTACTTGGCAGTAATAAACTAGCAACACAAAAATAGCCGTCTCTTTTCAGAGACGCAGTTATCTCTTCGAGCTCCAGGCGGAAAGTGATCGTTTCAAGGGGCCGCAAGCAACACCGCTAGCTGCCGAGGCGCTCGCGTCGCTTGTTGCTGTTTGTTAATCCTGATCTGATTGGTTTGTTTTAGGCGCAAAGTCGCTTAATTGGTTAATTTATGGAGGGAAATGATGTGATTGCTTGCCGGGCTCATTTGCCAAGACGAGTAGCTAGAACTCATCTCAGGGCCATCCTTTCGTTACATAACAATATATACCATCGATTTAGTCTTGTCCGGTCTGAAATAAAGAAGTGGAAGAAAGTTACGAAGATTTTTTATTTACAATTTTTTTTGTAATGGATGTTAAAAAGCAATGTCAATAGTTTTTTTTATAAATATAGTTTCCATCATTACTTACTCTTTGATTGTGCCAATTAAAAATTAAGTAATGTCTCCCTTATCATGTTTTTATGCTATAAAGCTATTTTAGATAAAAATTAACTTTTGCTATTCTCTTATAATTTTCGGTTTGATTCTGTTGTGGTCTGAATACCCCTAATTAATTTAATAGATAAACACAATCCTCAATCTTTTGCATTTATCCACTTCTATATTATAACTTTTCGAGAAAACTGAAAAGACCATTTCTCTTGAGGTTGTCATGTTCGTACAAAGTAATACGAAATTATTTTAAATACAATTTTCTAGACTGTGCCAAATGTTCTAATTATATTTTATGGAGTTTAATAAGGAAGGAATGTATTTTATGCGTTATCAAATATTAAGTTATGTTTTCACAAAATTCATTGAAGTCAATTGATATGACTGTCTGACACGGAAGCAATTTGCACAGTCTTGTACGAGGAAAACAATGAAGCAAGAAGTGTATGCCAAGATCGAGTTGTTTGGCGGTCCGTCCTCTCTGCCTACCCCTGCGGGGAAACGGCGTGATGGTTAGTTAGTTAGTTAGTTGTACGAGGAATATTGTATTTAGTTCTGTTCCTGTTTCACCAATTATTGTCTATCGTTCATCATCACAGTTATTTTGTCTAAACCAACGTTTTGTTCTGCTTGTGTGGCGGTTTAGTTATGTTGGTTTAATTAAGTTTCTAGAACCGGAATGCCATATCCACCGAAACAAGTTGTTGGTCTTAACGGGCGAATAACTTAATCAGACGAGCATACGTTTTGAGCAAATAACAAAATAAGTTAGACAGAAAAGAAAACCCATTTTTCTTTTTTGGCTCGTTTCTAAATGAGCCAAAAACAAAAACTGTTTTAATGGAAATAAGTAAATATATCGGAAGGGGTGCTTTTCCTCTAATTATTGCGAAGTGTTATTTAACGGCAGCCCACACTTAGGAATTGTAAGAGAGGTAAGGTGGTAGGGAATGGAAAGAGAATGGGCGCTTTTATATTATTGATCGTTTTTTATAAGTTACGTATAGTGGTCCTGAACGACATTATTTCTGTAGTTATATTGCATTGTAATATTAGGAGTAAAATAGTGTTTTAATAAAGTATGACGTTAATGTATAATATTTAAGAAAAATAGTATTACCATAATAAATTATTATACAAAATTAACTAAAATACAGTATGTAATAATAATTTTAATGTAAAATCCCAATTTAAAAATAAAATATATAAACATAATGAAAAAGTGTATTTAAAATTACTTTTAGTAATATTAAAATTGTTTGTTCATATTTTCATGGGTAATTACGATTAGGGGTATAATGCGGATGGCGGCTACACATTACACTCTCAACCGCCACGGCTTTACAGGGAACTAGGTGTGCTACGGCAAAGGCATCGCATTCAGATGACGTCCAAGGCATGCCGTTAACGCGGATGATGAACTAAAAGCGTCGTCATCCAAACCCATATATTTTGCTTCCCCGCTATGTCGTCATATCGTGACGTGCCATGCCGTGTTAAATTTTAAAGGAGCCCAATGAATGCGAACTACGATCCTAGAAAAAAACCAATATCACGCTCCGAAAAAACGCACATAAACAATATTTACCATGTAATTTAAGTGATGTGAAAAAAGGAATGAAAAAAATCCATCTTGATTATATAGTTAAATTTAGAATCTGCGAACTTTGGTATTTTCTTGATAAATCTTTTCGTTCTACCAAAGAAATCTTTTCCTTTCTATGATCTAGAGTTCAAGAGTTCAGTAGGCGATGCAAAGTTGCAATACTTTATGCAGTAGTATCTCTATTTATGAATACTCTGAGCGCCGTAGACCAGCGTATACGTTATACGTACCCTGGCTACGGTTGCAGACTCGTAGCGCCGCCCCGGCATCCAGTCGCAGAGGCGTAGTGATGTGAAATTGCGATGCTTGTAGTAACGAGAGATTCAAAGGGATCCATTGTTCCTAGGCTTTGACCCACCGAGGCGGGATAATAACCCCGTGCGGGAGTGAGTCAGCTGTACTGTTACGGATTTAGATGCAAGTTTTTGTGCTACGTTATTGATTTATGTTATGGTTTTTGTAAATCAATACAATTAACACTATATATTATTTTATTGAGATTCCCACTTAAATTTATGCAAATAAGAATAAGCCTGTGAAACAGTTATTAGTATATGCTGTCGTTATTACTTGTATTTTCTAAACTAAAAGTAGTTGATAGTCCGGTGGTAAGAAAGCTTGATCAGCAGTTGAACAGACCGAAATCGATTCTTATTGCGTATTTATTCTTTTCATCAAAGGTAAGGTTTTACAAAATTCGAAAAAAATGTGACCTTTCTGGGGTAGCCCGATCAAAAGTTACATTGTACATAGTTTTGTATAAGAATTATAAATTTAATAGTTTTTTTGTAAGTATATTAAATGAATTTAAATGTAAATATTACATTAAGCAGTTAACAGGTAAGCAATACAAAATATATTACGACAGGAAAATTAAAAAGCACTTAATAAAAAAATAAAAAACTATTAAACCTAAAAGAAAACATAACATAGGCGTTTGTTAGGCATTAACATTGCATCTATACTCTTTCTTTCAGTGTAAATAATCCATACATCAATACTTATTTAGAAGTCATTCAATTTTTTAATTGTTTTCATCGCTAGAGATAGGATGTTAAATAATTTCATAGAGAAATATTGCAAATTTCTTTGTCCAAAAGTCGTTTAAGTTGTAGGTTTGTGGAATGTTTGTTGTAATGAGGATCTTGTGGAATCGACGTGAGTTTGTATGTGCAAAGTTATCCTGGTTTTTAATGAATATAATTTTTTTCAGATACATTAAATTCAGGGCATTATATACGAGAGATCTAATAAGGACTGTAGTATAATTTTC
The DNA here is from genome assembly GCA_022606495.2 of Halesus radiatus. NCBI lineage: Eukaryota > Metazoa > Arthropoda > Insecta > Trichoptera > Limnephilidae > Halesus > Halesus radiatus. Next base: position 93,127 of record JAHDVE020000100.1, read on the forward strand.
AAAATGTTATATATCTCAGATATATCCGGTACACTTCCCTTTCACCACAAGTTTTGCTTAGCGAAAAGTCTGTGGGTACTAGAAATCCTAAAATTATCAAAAAAATCACCTTATTGTATCAGCAGTAAAATAAAAATAATCTTTCTGCAAATTTAGCAATATGTACTGTAATTTATACACAAATGGTCCACCATGCCAAACTAATTAGTCAATCTTTTTCAGATTCTATTTGCGCTTTAAATTTTAAATGTAAAATTTTCTTAGAAATCTCATATTTGTGCTATTCACATTTTGACCCAAGACCACTGATATCCTCACTAGTTTACCTCGCAGCATACAGCCTTATCTTTGAAGGTATCCACCGCTTTCATGATTTGCTTTGGCCACAAACATATTTCACAGTTCACGTACTATAATACTAACAATGTCCTTGTTGACATTTACAGCATATTACAAAGATGTTGACACGAATGTGACCAATGGGAGATTTTCCTTAGTAAAACAATAACGTACGTACAATAAAATTATTTACCCTACCTGATTCTGACTAAACCTTTGATTCAATTGACACTACACATGGATAAACATAACCGACCTTCGAACTCTATTATTAACAAATGTTTTTTTTTTTTAATTTTTATTTTAACACCACTCCATTTTTTACATTTTTGATTTCAAACGGATTTCAATTATAACTTAAGTTAGCCAGAGCAGTAACATTGTTAAATTTTCCGTCCTATTAAAGCTCAAGTTCAAACAAAACCAGACAGGCATAGAATAAAGAATACAAACTAGAAGTGCCTTTCACGTAGATTTAAATAGAATCCCGTGGGCTTTTGACTTAATACCTGTTGGTTTTAACCCATTTAATACAGGATGTGTCTCTCTTACACTTGCCTGATATCGGATATTGCTCTCCCATTTGAATTTCATAATGCTGGTGTATGTGTAATTTAAGGCCCGATTGACAAAACTTTTCGATTACGAAACATACCCACTGTATTTCTTTATTATGTACAAGTCGGCATGTAATTTTTCGCGTTATTTTAGATTATGTTAACAAAAAGCTTTATTCTAGCGTTGATCGTGTAATTTCTCGAAATAAGGAAACGTCGTCGGCTTATGTCAGATTATCGCTTACCTTCGGCATGTCAAGATGCATAAAAAAACATGCGTTGCCATCAGGGGTGACTCAGTTACCCCACACATTTTATCATTAAACTGCTATTTTTCACATCCATTAATATTTTTTTTTTAATAATTGTCTCTTATTGCTAACACATTTAATATGTTTTTGTGTAAAAATTATCATAGTATAGTATTATTATTTTTATATATAACCCATACATTCATCAACGAACGTGGCCTACGGCCGGAGGCTGTCGATAGCTACCGTTTTAACACTCGTAAGAGGCCTTCCAAACGATTGATTTGCCCAATATTAAAAAAGCCATGGCGTCGAAGGGTTCGACCGTCCGGTCGTTCATTCCTGAAGCCAAGCCTATCAACTTTAGGAAAGGACGACCGGATGAACGAACCTTTCGACGCCATGGCTTTTTTAGTATTGGGCCACCCGCTCGTCTGGAAGCCACTTATGAACTAAGAACATTTGTTACCTGCTAGTGTTCCTACGGCCAAATTACCTTACCCCCTCACGCAGATTTGGTAATAGCGCGAGCGAGTGAGATGGTGCGTATTACCCACCACTGTACGAAAGAATGGCGGAAACGTATCGCTGCGGGTATGGCTCCAGCAAGCAAGAAATATTATTTTTGACTAGGAAAGATTACCCACGCATTAAGAAAATATTTTTTTGTGTGTTAATTTAGTACTAAAGCTTATTATCCTTAATGGTAGATTATGTGTTTATAGGTTTTAAATTAACACAAAAAATACCTAAAATGTAAGGTATCTATTTAAATTTAAACGTAGGGGATAGTAACTGAAGAGATTTTGACTACCCCCTTAGCTACTTGAAGATTTATTCATAATCATATCTATAATTGATTACACTAATACAATAAAAGCAATCGATCCCCTCCATCTCTGCCCAAATTCCAACGTATACCCCCACCCCATTACCTTATTAAGCGGGCTTAAATATAAGATTGCCATCAGCAAGTGCCGCTAGCACATAAAACACAGTTAACAATTCTTTGAAATAAAAATAAGTTAAAGCCCTACAGTAGCAATAGGCAGCCCGCTCACTAGGTAGAAAAGAAAATCTCCACATGTATGCACCTCTAACAGGTAGAGGGAGAAATGTTCGCTGGAACTTTACATTTTAGAATACAATATCATTTGGCATTGTACATATTTTGATTTGATTTCCTATCATGTTTAGAACGTATCGAACTTTTTAAATGCGATGATATTTGCTACCAGAACAAAACACAATAATTAACAAGCAAATGGATAATTTTTATTATTGTTAACATATTCGTATCTACGTTTTTAGATGTGCACGTCAATTTATAAAATATGTTTATTTGCAAATATAATATGGAAGTTGTATGACAACGTTCGTAGTTTACGTGGAATTTTAAGGGTTGTTGAAATCATGTATTTCAGGTGTTTAGTGATTGAGATTCCGCCTCGGCTGCTATGTGCATTGTTTCCGCGTTGAATTTATTACCCTCGTTAAAATCCCGTAGTGAGTTAGTGAAAAGTGTCTGAGATATACCTTTATACATTTATCAAATCGCACCGAGAGTAGACTCGAAGTAATACAGGTACCGTAGTTTGAAGATATTTCACACGGCTAAGATTTTTTTTATTTAGTACAATTGTTTTTCGTTAATGTGTAAATTTTATCATTATGTGGAGTTCTAAAAATGATTCAATACTATGTAAATTTTCTCAATATGTGGAGTTCTGAAAATGATGCGAGGCTGTGTAAATTTTATCATTATATGGTGTTCTGAGAATGATGCAATGCTGTGTAAAGTTTATCATTATATGGAGTTCTGAAAATGATGCAAGGCTGTGTAAATTTTATCATTATGTGGAGTTCCGAAAATGGTGCAAGGCTCTGTAAACGTGATGAATAAAATAATTAAATGGACGCTTAGATGGTTTGGGCACGTTGAGTGAATAAACGAAAAAAACTCACGCGAACGTGAATGCTAAAAGAAATCTGAGCCTCAGGAGGAAGACACGGCACGATCAATTGACTCAAATACTTTAGTCGGGACATGTCGAGAGTCAGAATAACGGAAAAGTATGTATGAAATATTGTGTGAATGTGAATGAAGCAAGGAGTGTGTGCCAAGACAGAACTATATAGAGATCCATCATCTCTGCTATCCATGCGGGGAAATAATGTGATGGATAGTTAGTTAATAAATTAATTTAAAAAATATACTTTGTTTTCACAACTTTATAAATTTCCATAGATATTTACATGTTACTTGAGAAAAGTCTTTAGTAGCGAATTAAATTTAATAATAATTTTCTTTTAAATAGCTATCTCGTGAATTCATTTTCATATTAATATTAATAATTAAAAATAATTCCTTTTGTAAATTTGTTATTCAGTGTTTCATTTTTTATTTTTTTATTAGCATTTTTGATTAATTACTTACCTACTTTAAACAATTTTTGATTGTGTTTATAATTTTGCTATTCTTCATCGTTTGTCTATACTTGACATTATTATTTTTAGTATTCACATGTTCCTGATGATGAAAGCATCGCTTTCGAAACATGTAAACATCTATATATATATATTTATAAAGTTGTGAAACAAAGCATATTTTTCATCAATTTATTAATAATGACGCCACAAAGTGAATACCAATCTTTTGAAGAAATTATGATAGTTAGTTAATCATTTAAAGAAGTGCACTTAGTAGGTGGCTGAGTTGGTATCGCGTCTGGGTCTGGCCCAGGCGTCGTGAGTTCAATTCCTCGCCGGCTAAGGCCTCCATCACGACACAAGCAACATCTTCCGCTTACTTTTATGGTAGTAGGAGATTTTCAAATATTGTCAGGTTATTCGTAACCAGGGAATATTTGTCTTTCTTTTAATAAAAAAAAACGCTTTATGAAATACAGATAGGAAACCTCTGGGTGAACGTATAAGCAATTTAGGTATGTATTTTTCACATAAATGGCGAACTAATGATCTCTTCAATATTTGAAAAACAAATATTCCCTCTGGGTTCCAAGTTTATTTTATTTATTATTAGGTAAACACACAATGGCGGTCGATGTTGGGACTGTATCACGCCATTTGCGGATCAAATTTAAGTTCCACGTTATTATGGGAGTAGTTACACCCAATTATCGATCTCCCTGCCGATTCACGGGGCCATTTCACGTTATAAATCCCGGTTAATTATTTATTCACATGGTACAAAGGGTTAAACAAACTTTCGTATAGGATGGAGGGTAGTTGAAGCCCATTCGGTATTTATTTTGTTATTCGTCGGTGCCTAGGGTGATTTTAGTATCAAAATTATTCATTTTAATGTGGTTTGATTTCAAGCGAATGTTTTGATATCAGTACGGTTTGAAGAACTGAGATAGCCAGATATTATATAATATAGCATGGGTATGTACTGCCTAGTTACTATCATAACCTTAACACTCAACATTGGTTATTTATGTACTGTAATACATAATACGACTGATAGATGAGCGAAGCAAGACAGCGTGCTTGCAGTGACATAGTATAAAAGAGAATGCATGTCTAGTTTCGTCCTCTTTGTTATTCAGCTTCCGCCACACAGTCAACTTTGTAACAGTAATACTCTCGCTTTAATATAAAAACCTGCAAATTTTACACTGGCGCATCATCAATTATACATCACCACACGGCGGCTTGCGATGAGAAAACAAATAAACAGAAATTGTCCACACATAACGGAAGTCAATCAGAAGAGATCTGTTAATTTTGAAAGGATAAAAGTCGCCATAATTGAAATAACTTGAGATATTTTAGGGAAGGCTAGAAGAGGTCGCTTATACAAGTAATTTTTCTTGTTGTTTACGGCTTTAATTTATAAAAAAAGGAACGTTTACCTGATTCTTCTTGCATTTTTTTGTACAACAATTGGGTGAACATTTGGTTTCTAAACGAATCCGTGCGAAATTTTAAATTTTGGTAAAACTATTAAAATGATATTAGAGTGAGCTTAGTTTTAATATTAATAATCAAATAAATTTAGTTAAAAGTTCAATTCTTAGAATATATATTTATTTTTATTTTATTCCTTTATTACGGCCACGGTGAGCTTTTATATTCCCAATAAACAAAGCACACACCCTTCCCGGTCAGGTACCTACTCCCCTCCCACCTTCGTCATTCCCTCGCCCGTTTTCATCAATGTATAACACATACGAGTATGTATCTTAGTTCATAGTTTAGTAATATACTGCCCTGAAGAAGCTACTGTAGTGGCGAAACGCGGTCGGCAAAAATACATAACAAATAAAAGTAATGTAAACAAAGTTATTGTTTTGTTTTTAAATTATAATATCACCAAGTTACCGATTCATATGAAAATATTAGTTTTTATAGTTAACTGATTATCAGTAATAGCAAATATTGAGAGAAAAACAATCACAGAATCATAGCTCAAGTTCGTAATAAAGTATGGTTTAAAATATATTTTAACCGATTTGCATTGAAACAACATCCTCGAAATGAATTGATTTGTAACTATTTATGAATAGTTAAAAGACTAAATAAATAAATGAAATAATGCCCGGCCTCTTAAGCACGCTAACGAATCAATTCATTTGAAAAATACTCATTGATTTCCCAACAAGGTTATTGTAAATGCACAAATGGAACTCCGCTTTTGAGCAATGGAGAAAATAATCTCTTTACCTCCCCAATGACGTTTGCTAGATTACTTGGTGCACTGAAGATTTTTTGCTTTCCTGTTAATTCTCATAGATTCTGATCAATCTGATCTGTTCGATTGATTGATACCTGAGCAATTATTGCGATCAAGTTATCGTGATACTTATGTAAAGAGTTCATCCTAGAGTAAACTGCAGTTTGTAATGTGAATAAGTTATCTGGTGATGTTGATGTCCAGTCTACAAAAACCTCGAGTTAGTTGAAGCCATTGGTGAAATAGTTTTATTAGGCAACAAATAAAAACAGGTTTCTTGTGAAAATAATGCTTACTGATTGCTAGAATTATTATAAATCTGAATTTTTAAATAAAGTTTTTTCTTAATTTTTTTGTGTTTGTAACTCCTTGTAGGGAAATTTGATTCGATCAAGTGAATCGAGTAAATCAAAGAGTCGGAACATGTTAAGAATCAGAATAAAAGAAAAGCATATATAAGGCGACATATTCATTTTTTTATTAACAGATCTTTGTCAAAATACACCAAACGAAATGAACAGAGCTAACATGAATGAATCACATTGACAAAAATAAAGATTTGAGAGAAGATTCGAGTCAAAACCTGAACAAGATTTTGGTAGGGCCAATAATGTTAGATATTTTATAAGATATTCTTCGAAGTTTATTTTTGTAAAGCCTGACAAACATCATAAAGACTGGTATCAAAAATGT
>JAHDVE020000101.1:0-115482 GCA_022606495.2 Halesus radiatus
AAATTTAGGAGAGGATGGAGATGGCGCCAAAACAAGTAAAACTGTACCTTTTAACCATGAAATTCATTGAAACTAACCCATGTAGAATAACACATAGTACGATGAGGAAAGGCGATAATACTGTGATCATTACATTTATGTATACCAAATTTAAAATCGAAACTACGTCGTATTATATAGATCAGGAATAGTGCAATTAGTATAGCCCAGAAGCTAAGTTTTCCCATTAAAACTCACGATAGAAGAAAAATAGAAAATTTAGGGGTAAAGTTAGGAAATTGCTAGTCTTCCTATGGGAAATTAACGTAGATTGCATAGTAGGATAATAATAGAGAGTTCAGAACATTAAAGTCTAAGATAGGAATGTTAGGAATACGAATTCTGTCAATGGTATGCGAGAGTCTGCCTACGCTACAAAGAATAGGGTTTACCACAAATAAGGCCTTGTTTTTCCAATAGTCTGAAACAAAAAACAACACAACGTAGACTCCGGAAAAGCTTGGGAAATTGACCACATTGGAGTGCAAAATTTCCGTGAAAATCATGAAAATCGGAAACACTCGAATGTTAGCATAGGGCTAGACGTTACACGCTGGCCAAGGAGGAGAAAAAACCTCAAATTGAAAGGAAAACTACAAAGAGTTTTCCAATCACATTAGTTAGGAAAATTTAAGGCAGCAGTAGAGGAGTCATCTTAAATCGGTGGCGCGAACGAAAGTCTATTGCTAAATTAAATCATAAACGAAGGAAGGACGGGCCATCACATCTTTAAAGCCTAGTGGGGGGGGGGGCCATCTCAAAGTTCACACAACCCGAACAATATAACACATTTAAATAAGTCAATAGCATTCATTACAAATCATTTAAGAGAATATTATCATTTAATACGGGGAAAACACATTATAAATGTAAGTACCTCACAGAATAGACAATTTTAAATATTTTCTAACTAAATCGGTTTCACCGGTAATAAATCATTTTAACCACCGTCCAAATTAAAATGCAACCGTCTAATACCTACTGGTTTTCCATGTTTGTAGTTGAGAAAAAAATTCCATCTACATTTTTTACTCCAAATTTACCCAGGAATAACTGATTAAAGTGTGTCGGGTACGTCCCGATACACTCTGTATACCGATGATCGACGATATTCTGCAAACTGTAATAAAATTTGGTCATATTATTTGGATCATGTTTCGGTACTAAACGTAAAAGGCCAAAAAAGTTGTCCCATCATAGAAATATTACCATTCCAGAAAAAAAAACGAACAGACTTACATAAAATTATCAATACTGTAATAAACAAACTACATAAATATTTACTTAACATGATGACAGAATGAGTCGAGTTATACCACATGAAAACCATCCAAACATGGCTACCTAATTGATGAGCAGAAAAAGTGTAAATAATGATAAGACTACTTGTGGAAAATTATTATTGTCTTTACAATAAAATATTCTTTACAAAGCGGCATCTGAATACGGAAAGGGACGCCCCCCAGTTCGGTAAGATTAATGGCGGCCTCTACTGATTTATTGCCATGTAAAAACAATTTTTTCCCGCCATATTTCCTAATGCTAAACGCTTCCGGCGGGCAAGGGGGCATTTTAATCACAATAATATGCCCGAAACCAAGTCCTTCGAATGTAGCATGTTTGTATGGCGATATCTTTTCGTCAAAAATTGTATTGGCTTATTTTTTCCACTTTTATCACCAATCACATATTTAAACGTAATTTCGGAGTGAAATATACTTTCATTTGTTCACCGACTGTTGATCCCCCGAAAATTCGTCCCGTCAATTGATCCTTCAGTCAGTTGATCCCCCAACCAGTTGATTCCTGAAAAATTTTGGAATTATATCAAGCCAATTTAAAAACACCATCGGTGTGTACAAATACATTCAAACGTTCGCTCTTTAAAATAATTTGCCTGCAAAATTATAGACATCAACAAAATTCTAAAATAAGTGGTTGGAGAGGATTAGAGGAAAAATTCAGCTTTTTGTAAGGAGGTTCGGTTTTTAATAATATTTAATTCACTGTTAACGCTTTGTCTTATTTCCAAAATTTCTAATTTATCTAATTGTAAACCCCTGGTATTTACGTCCCGCCTGACAACAACGAGCTGAAACCCTTACATAATAATCCCTAAACTTCATACAACAACAGCTCAACACCATTACACATATTTTTCCATAAAATGTTTTAATGAACTTCCCAAAGATATACAAGATGAAAAAAATTATGATTTTTTAAAGAAAATACTTAAAATACATTTTACAAGAAACTGGTTTTAGGTGTATACCATATTATAAGTTCACTTGGAAAAAATGTATATATGTTTATATACATACATTGTATAGATATATTGTATTTCTAAAAAATTCCTTTTATTTTATTTTATTTTTTAAATTAGTGTATAGACACCAGAACATCAAGTTCATGGTAGTACAGTAGAAATTATTAAATGTGAACAATAAATATTAGTACTCCCTCCCTAAATACGAGAATTTCTCAATTAGGGAGGTATTAAATTTGAAAAAAGGCAACTAAAAGGATAATTTATTAATAAAAAAATAAAAAAATAGTAATTAAATACACTTTTGTTATAACCATGTAAACAATCTTCTTAATTATGTCTTATAAATATATGAAAATATATATATATATAGAAAGAAAAGGTCTTAGATTAAATGTACTTGAACACTTGAAAATTAATAAACGAACGAATCATCCCAATATAATATTTATGAATAAAAGAAGGAAATTTTTTTATTCCCCACTTCTCAGTATGTCCACACGACCCAAACAATATAACTTATTTAAATAAGCCAATGGCATTCATTACAAATCAATTAAGAAAATATTGTCATTTAATACGGTGAATACACATTATAAATGTAAGTACCTCAGAGAATACATAATTTTTTATTGTTTTCTAACTTAATCGGTTTTACTGATAATAAAACATTATAAACATCGTCCATGTTAAAATTGGATGAGAGTAAATAAAATCGTATAACTAAGTCGTCGCAATCTGGCCTAATGTAGTTGAAAATGGCTTTGTACGCCGAAACAGCTGTCACATAAAAAAACTGAAGTACTTAAATTCTTTAAGAGTAATATTACTTAATTTGATTTACATAATGCTTATTTATTTTTTATTCTTATATGGAGTTCTACGAATTGAACACAAAAACAATTAATAAAGTTATTTTTATTAATTTTTAATTATGACGCCACAAAGTGTCTACAATTCTTTTGAAGAAATTATTTTTTATTAATTTTCTTTTATTGATTTTACAGTCGATTATCCCATAATATAAATAATATTTCATTATAATATAGTTTATGTGTACGACATGGAAGAACGTTGTGTACTGTAAAGTATTTATATATTATACTATTCACCAATATGCATCATATAAACTGGTACTGGAGGCAAAATATTTGAGAACATAAAAAAGTTACAAACGTTTTGATATCATATTATTATGTATTTTTTAAAGTTTCGGTATGTTCTCTGATTTCAAACTAACCACATACCATGTCTCACTTGTCACATACCAGAATCTCTCGATCCTGTTCGTAAGCACATTTGAATTTGCAATCTTAGTAAAGTTCACCAATAGATCTATTATAAAGAATGTTCTCGACTAGGGTAGATGGATGTGTATAAAAATATAGATAGAAAAAGATAGATAGGGTAGATGGATGTGTATAAAAAAAACGATACATCCATCTATTAATTGTGTTGTCAGTTCGTTGATGGACGATTATAGAAATTACCGCTTAGTTAATATTAATAAAAACGAATACATATAAATAGAAACAGGAATAGGGAACTCAAAATAAAAACAACTTTCTTTTGCTATTTAAAAATACTTGGCAGCAGGTTTATATTTTTATAGCTGCTTCTAATGGCTTTAGGAAAACCTTTAACCTTTCTGTGGACGCCTTCAGATTATTAAAGGATAGAATGAAATTGAGTGATTTTCAATGATTTCTGTTTTATCAAAAAACAAAAGGGAAATAAATAAGTAAGTAAATTGGGGAAGGATACCTGTTTTCGGTCGCAGAATCGGGTGACAGGATGGCTCGGCTCTCCAAACTTGAGTGTCCGCCCTGTCTTCCCAAAGCTCCTCCCCCCTCCCCTTCCCAAACCGAGCGGCTAGGAAATTATTATCATAGACAACTAATTCTGGTTCATGGTCGATTCCCGGTCGGTTTGTCAACCTTAGTTGTTAAAGACTTGCTTCATAACACACTCCAGCTTGCTACAAACTCCAGTAGTTTATCATCAGGATATCTTAACAGTTTTATAAGCTCTAGATGCAATGACAGCAGCCATGTTCGATGACATTATAAGAAGTAAATTGGAGTACGCTAGCGGGGTTTGGATTCGGCATCAAACTAAATACATAAATGAGGCGCTGAAAACCAGAGAGGCTTAAACGCCTTTTGAGTAGTTTCGACTAAAATGCTTTTGAAGTTTTTGTGAATTTTATTAATTCTTTCATTTCATCAATCCATATTGATTTCGCTAATGCCAAACAAACATAAGCGATAAAAAAAAATCGTAATTTTATAGCATCTAATTAATAGACTTTTATATTTATGATTTTTTTAAGTGACAACATAATGCGCACTAAATATCAATAATATGTAAAATATTAACATTTTTTCAAACATTTCACCTCCATTCCCATTATTGTTTAAAATTCTACAAAACTACGCTTTTTTACGATTATTAATTTCGTTTTCATTTGAAGACCATACAAAAGTAGTTTAACTTAATTAAATAAGTAATTTTTCAACGCTAAAGTTTAATAAAAATGAAGAAACTATAAATTAAAACATTAAAAATTATCCTCAAGTTTGAGAAAAACAAGGAAATTACCTGATTTTTTCGGTTCACCAACTTTTAGTTCATACTAATTAGGCTGTTGAGTTCCTATGGCACATACTTTATTATAGATTCTGTCTATGACATACAATTAACATAATGTTTTCTGAACTTGTCGCTGCAATATTGACTGTTGTTGAGTCTGTGCGGCACGAAGATATTACAGTTGTCTATAAAACTTCATACAGAGATAGAAGTTAAGTCAAATGGCGTAAAGCCCGTCTGGTTCTCAGCGCCTCAAATATTCTGGAACGAATCCAGAAAAAATCCTCAGTAAGCCTATTCTGATTCTTTTTAAGGAAAATTCCTTGTCCTTTTCCTTAGGCTTAAAGACCTTTTGCTTAACGGCGATTCCGATTACATGTGAATGATAATGTATTTTTAAAGGAGTCTATGGTTTAATTGTCACAGTATTACTTAAAATTATAAGTGTATCACACGTGTAGTTTATTATTATTTACTTAACACTTATAGTTTACTATAATTTTTAGAATTTATATCACTTTTATCTAACATTTCGGGCTTTTGGCTGAGGTACTTTACAAAAATCTCAATTTCCTTAATTCAGTTATTTCAATCGCATTGTTATGCGACAGTTGACTCAGTATTAATGTTTAAAGTCAATACTTACATAATATTTTTGTTATTGTTAAAACTACGCAAATATCGATGTTTTTAAAAAGTGTCGTTTGCTGAATGACAGCTGTCATCTGAGATAATCGGAACCGCCATTAAGTAAGAAGTCTTTAAGTCTTTTGTCAAAGGATAATAAATTTTCCATAAAAAGAACCAGAATAGGCTTCCAGGTATAACTTTGTACGGACCCATGGAACGCATCTTAGGTTCATTCACCATATAGACTTTCTTAGCCTATAGACCAGATGTTCAAGACACCATTTGGCAGAACAGATGTACTATCATAGCACAGCATGACATCAGGAACTTCAGCCGTAGTAATCGCCACGACTTGTTCAAGATTCCGCATGGCAGAACAGATGTTCTAGCCCAGCATAGCATGACAAGAGGAATGGTGCTATAGAATGATATTTCTAAAACCGTAAATAATATATTTAATTACTCTTTAAATAATCGTAATTGCATACTTACTTCCCCAATGTTGAGAATGTCAAATAATAAATCTTCTTCTGTAAATGGATGTGAATTCCTTCGTAAAATAATTATGAAAAATAAATAAATAAAAAACTTGCAACACAATGAATGTCAAGGGTATAGTATAAGTCAATAAGTCTGTACAAATAAAAATATTACTAAATCATTTAATATACATTTCGTACGCCTTCAATTCAATCATCTCGTAGACATATAAATTTCCTTTTAAGCGGAAAAGTAAAGAAATAGATACGATGAGGCGTGAAAATTCTTTCTTCTCTTTTATTTACCGACAAAAAGGTTTTTTACGTTCAAATTTGTCTATTCCTTGTTCCGAGAGTGGGTCAATTATTCTTCTTTTCAGTGATAATTGAACCATCAACTCAAAGAGTTCTCAACGAAGAAATGTAACTTCGGTCCCTTAATGCAGTTAATTCTTACGACTGATTGCTGTACTTAGGTTTTTTACATTACACGGAGCAACTGAAAGCTTTTGCTCAGTGGTGTCATCCGATTTCCAACAAAAAAACGTTTTAATACGAAGGCACTGTTATTTTTAAAAAATATATAATTCCGCCATTCTGCAAGGTTTTTTGTAACGCATTTTTTTGCATTTTTTTTATTTAATAAATTTTTACAAATCTAATAAGACAATTGTACTGTTTTTCTTAGTCCTCCAACTAGGGGTTCCTGTGCTGATGCGGACTAGGTTTTATTTATTCTCCTACCAAGTTATTTTCAAGATGCTGGTTAACTCCTCTTCTGTACTGATTAGATTATGTAAATGTGAAATTAATTATTTTGATCCATTTTTATAAATTAGTTTTTTCTTGAAAAGATTTGAAGTCACTTTGTGTCGTCATCATTAATAAATTCTTTTAAATGAATCATCAATAAAAAGGTGGATGAAATAGCAACTGTAAAAATCATATCGTCTCGAAGCTTAAATTTTCTAATAAAACTGTGTTCGTCTGAAGCTACCAACCACGTTAGTATGTTTTTCTGTATATGTTTGTACATAATTTGATAAAGATTATGAAGTAATATTTGTACAGCACCCTTGAGGTGATTTTTCACAAAAAGGCGCTGTAAAAATCATCAAATATCGTAGGTTAGAAAAAAATATTTTTCTTACGAAAATCACAATTTACATAAGTAACTTTAGCGTTCGTTCTTTTATGTAAAAAAAAATATCTTCCTCACTAATTTATTTAATTTAATAACGACTTAAAATACGACGATTATAGAGAAAATAAGTTGATTCTTGCAAAATACTATTCCGTACAAATTTGTCGTATTCATATACCATAGCTGCGCACGCTGCCGCCTTGTAGATTCCGAATTGCACGCTTCACACGGTTTCCCACCGGAGCGCCGCGAGAATGACAATGTATAAATTATTTCATGAAACAGAAGGCCCCATAGACGCTGAATTCATAACGCACATACGAAATTTATTACGGACTCGTTCTCGAGCAGTATTACCTATACAGGCGGGTTGATTTTTTAGCACTGAATTTGACTAACGTGCTGTTTAAAGTGTGGTATTGGATCGTGTTTTTTTTTTCTTACCTTATTTGTTTTGTTATTTATTATATTATGTACGCCCTATGTATGTCTTATGTACACATATGGGTTTTTACATATTTTGTTATAAAAAATCAAATTACAATAGTTACACAGGTGAAAAATACGTCACAGTAGGTACATAGATAAAATAGATAACCTTCACGAAATACAACAACTAAATATTTTATTTGTCTCATGAACAAATTCAGCAAAAACATAAGTACCATTCTAAATAATTAGCTACAGAGGCGAATACACAAAACACACCTCACATTCGCTGATACTTATAATGTAGACACATCTTACTAATAGTTGTCGAGGATGTAAGAAATAATCGTAATTTTGTATTTTGAACATATCCACTATGTTTGTGAAAGTATTACCTTCTGCGTGAAGTCTAGGTATAAGTGAATTTTTTAGTGACTCAGTCCTGAAATTATTGTTACAATTGAATTAAAAATTTAGATAAATTATGGGGGAACACTGCACAAACGCACGTTATATAACAGCCACTGATTCAAACCATGCATCAAAATAAGTCCATATTCAAAATATTTAAAATAAACGGTGATAAAACGATTAACAGTTTATACATAAATCAATACATAATAAATATTTTGTTGTACGTGCGATTAAATAATTTAAATTACAGTTTGTGTGATGAATATTCATAGGTGCGATGATGAATAAATCACAGTATAAATGGCGTCACACAATGCGAAGGATGGTTTAAATGATATAGTATTACTACTTACTACACGATTTAGCTTGAGGTTTAAAATTTTTCATAGAAATATTTTTACAATTTGAACAATTCAAAAATATGAAACAAATACGATCTCTCTGTTCTTTGACAGTTGGGTGGATTATTGCAGGCTTAGTCTCATTGTAGAACTACCTCTGAGGGCTATACGTATTTTTCGAATTTTCAGACATTTTTCTTTCCACAGCCGAGCTGTTGAACACAAGAACAGTTCCTCAGAGCATCTTTCATTAAAATACCTGGAGAATAAGGACAGGATTCCCACCTGTCGTATTTTTATTAACAGCGAAGGTATTAAAAAAAATTCTTTCAGTATTTAGTGATAGTAAATTTTTTACGAAGCAATTTTTGATCAAATTTATGTCTACCTCAGCTATTCTCTGGGTTTCGTTTCAGATTGAAAGTTAGGATAATAAAGTTTACCTAAAAAAATTGGAGAAGGCTGTGCAAGGCTGTGAAGGCTTTTCAGGATGCTGGACTCACATTAAGTGTTTTCTCTGCTTCAGATATAGCAGAAACGGTTTACTGCTATATCTTTAAAATTCAAAGAAAGAAAAATAAATCAGTGTATGTAATTGATTTATGCTGGGTATCTTGAGAATTCTTTATCAACGGACGAAGTACTAAGAGCGCTTCATAAAAAGTAGGTACTGCTTTCAGTAGCAAAATAATTTTAAAATCTTGATAAAAGACAGTTTACAAATGTCGCATTTTTATTTTTTTATGTTTTCGTTTATCGCCCAGTGTGCTTTAAGTACATTTTAAAAGTAGCAAGCTGTCGGAAATTCTCTGAAGAAATGCTCTGGATACGACGGGTGGATTGGTACCAGTGTAGTACTGTATAGCAGGGCTGTCCAAACTTACGTGTTCTGAGGACAGCACATAAAAAAATCCCGGGATTGCAACTAGAAGAGTAAGTAAGTAACTTACTATAATTTCTTTAAAAAATTGGTGTTCACTTTGCGGGGTCATTATTAATAAATTAATTAAAAAAAACTTTGTATTCACTACTTTATTAATATATACATATCAACATGTTTCGAAAGCGATGCATTTCTTATCAGGAATTTACAGAATACCTGGATGATTTCCCGATGAAGAAACCATTTATTGCACTTATAGATTATTATACATATATATTTATCATAAATATGTTACACGTATATACCTACTATGTACCATGTTCTTTTTTTGTTAACTTAAAACTTTTTTTTTCTTTCTTTACAAAATCACGCAAAATGTTAAAATATGTAAAACCCCATCGGGGCGATAAAAATTATTAAGTGAAATAAATATTGTTATGGTTTTTGGCGCGTGAAAATTAAAACCCTCGGCGGTTCCTGTTTCGGACAGCCCTGCTGTACAGTGTAACCCGCCTCGTACTGCCGCCGATTTTGCCGAGTTGTATTTTATACAATCGCGATAAAAATTCTCGTCACACGCGCTGGAAAAATTGGAGCAGGCATTAGGATTCCATTTGCTGCTCCGGCTAACCAATTATATCACCGACATTACACCAGCCTGTCTATTGTATTGTATTACCTCCATTATGGTAACAGGCATAGATACAAGAATGTTAAATAAAATAATACGGCTTTATACAGATTCAGCGGAATGCCCTGAATATATTCGATAAAAACACGGCTTTTTTGGTTTTGGACGGGCGCCATCGAAAAGTGGGGAAAATTTAGCAAGTACCGTATTGAAATGTAAATTTTAATGTTTTTTTGTATGGATTTGGTGAATTGGAGAGTATTACGTAATTAGCTATCTGCAAAGGTGGAGAATTTGTTTTTAGCAGTGACGTGCATTGCTCTATGACCAACGGTGTGAATTTTCAAGTTCAGGTATGGGTTGTGTATTGAATATTTGAAAAATGATATTTTATTACCATCTTCTGCTGATTGTTACAGTGAACTGAATAAATGAACAAGAAGTTTCATAGAAATCTAACTAACTAACTAACTAACCATCACGCCGTTTCCCCGCAGGAGTAGGCAGAGAGGACTGACCGCCAAACAACTCGATCTTGGCATACACTTCTTGCTTCATTCACATTCATACATCGTCTCATACATTCTCTTCTATTATTCCGACTTCTGACATGGCCCGACTCAAGTATTTGATTCGCTTGATCGTGCCATGTCTTCTTCGGGCGTCACACGGCTTTTTCTTCCATTCGCATTCGCGTCATACATTCTTCTTACACTCCTTTCTTCGTTCATTCGCTCCTCATGTCCAAACCATCTAAGCGTCCCTTTTTTAATCTTACTCATTACGCTTACATCAGATAATCGGTTGCATTAAAGAAATCTATAATCGTTTTTGATTTCTCTTTATAATTCGTTGTTTTTCTTAGGATAGGCACAGCTTTTCAGCCCTTATCGACTGCACACAACTGTGATTTAGCTATAGTGATATACACCGTAAGGGTAAAATAGTACATACATGGAAAAGGCATAATCTGTTATATTTACTTTTGATCTGTTAGTGCATCAATACCACACATAAAACAAATTTCACCATGGGAAAATGCCCCCTGTACATACATTAATTCTATGAGTAAAATAAATGGTAAACTTCTTATATTCGGAGAGGATATTCCCAGAATGAGGTTTCAGAACGTTGAATGCTTTGTCCCCAAACTTCCAAAAATTCACATGAGATTTATTTATTCTTAAATTTAATTATGAAAACAAAAACATTAGCCACCCATCTCACTAGGACAATCCTGTGTTGAGATGAGCGGCAACACAATTTAATAATAATCAGTAAATTTCAATAAGCAAACAATAATACATGAATAAAAATTTGTAAATATTAAGTAGATAATAGTAAATAAATAATAAAGATCAGATAATAATAATTAAATAATATTAGTAAGTAAATAATGATCAGTAAATAGTAATAAGCATATAATAATACACATTAAATATTATGTAAATATTAATAAGTAAATAGTAATAAGTACATAATAATAAATGCAGGTAAATAATAATGAGTAAATAAAATTATGTGAATAAAATTATGTAAATAGTAATAAGTACATACTTATAAAAATAAAAATAGGTAAATCATAATATGTAAAAAAAAATAAAAATCGCAAAATAAAAATATGTAGTTGAAAAAAAATACTTTATTATTATGTTTTTTTTTAATGTCAATGCTCTCAGTTTAAGAATAACCTGACAATATTTGATTTCCTCCTACTATTATCATTATAAGCGGAAAATGTTGCTTGTGTAGTAATAAGAGACTTAGCTAGCAGAAGATGAAACATATGATGCCCTAATATGTCTGTAATAAGTCTGTTTTCAATTTGGTCTCTCGCATTCTACTCTTTTTTGTTTTGTTTTCATTTGCTTTTGGCATCAAGCTTTAGACGTTGACTGTCCTAAAAAGTAAATGGAATTATAAAATTGGTTTGATATTAAAGTCAGTAATTTATGTGGTATATATGTTTAAAAAAGTGGCATGCAGTCCATAAAGGTTAAAAATCTATGCCTATCCTAAGAAAAACAAAACATAAAAATAAATAAAAAATATTATAAAAATACGTTTTTTTTTTTAATAAAATGCATTTCGCCATGAATTTGGTAAGGAATGTCTACGCTCATTTATTCAGTTGGCCACAACAATCAGCAGAAGATAATAATACAATATCCATTTGAAAATATTCAGTTCACTATTTTCATTCCCGAACTCGAAAAACTATATATAGCCTACCTTTCGCCAAAGAGCAATGCACGCCACTGGTAAATATTGAGGTAAACAAAAAAGAATGGGAACAATACACCTTGTTACGCCAAGAGAACCGTGAACTCTCAATGCATTAAAAAATATGAGAGAGGAAATGCTTAGAAAAAATCTGTTCATTTAAAATCTTTTATGTGAACCTTCAGAGTACCAGTTTTATATCGAATTTTTTAATTCATTTACTAGAGAATTTTTTTAACGCACGTTAAAGCAAGAACATACGAGTACAAATGAGAGTGGTGGAAAGTAAAATAGATAACAAATTGTTTACTTTAATTTAAAAGCAGGTTGTGTTTTATAATTATTTTCATATTAATGTATAAAGCGGAGAGGATTACACAAAATCATCATAATTTATCGGGTCATTTATGAACCGATACTGTTATTTAAATATACTTGTGTTTCGTACATCAGATAAATACAAATGATATTGACACACTAACACAATAAAAACATGATCGTTTTATTATAAGCATGGAATAAAATACTTTGCATTCTGCCATTTCTCAGGACCTTAAATACTCACACGTGTGGTGAAATCACTTCATACAATTACTGACGCTGAATGTTTCAAAGAGATTCATTCAATGATAAATAATTTATTCGGAAACGTAGACAATTGTCGCTCGAGGATATTTGGGCACATGTCCTTCACGACTCGAACCTTTAGTATATTATATTAAAAGTGAAATCGAAATGAATTTTGTGATTATCTTGTCATCGCGACCAAGAATTATTTTTATTTGAAACACTTTATAAGGGATTCTTTGAGGTCAAGAACATAGCACGATCCTTGTTTACTCTCAATCTATTAACTTATTATGTGCGCCATCAATCTGTTTGTATAATTCTTATTTAATATGCAAGATAATCATTGCTTGAACAATGAGTTTCCCTTCGTAAAATGGTATATGGTCACACGCAGCGCTCCTCCAACTGCGAGAGACTTCAGCCAGTGTCACAGTAGGAATATCCGAACAAAGAGTAGAGGTTAAATAACAAACAATGGAAACAATATTGGGAACCAGTCCAAGATATTTCTTACAACACAGACACGTAGGGCTTTCCTAAAAAAATATCATATAAAAGGATGATCTTTAAGTGAGAGATCATCAGTTCATCAGTTGAGTTAAGTATTGCAACTTAACAATCAAATCTTCTTTTTAATTGTTGGTCAATAATAATTATAAAGTCAAGATGAAGTATTCTATTGTGATGTTGGTGTGCCTCGCTGCAGTTGCTATCAATGCTGAACCTCCAAACTACAGATTCCGTTCAACTTCTTCGAGACAAGTATCACCTCCAGCTACCGATGTGGAGCCTTTAGTTCCTGGAGGAAACGCACCTTACCCACCTTCTGGATGGAAGCCTACGGGAGCAAGATTTGAACTACCACCTAGGCCAAGAGTCTCTCCAACGCCAGCAGCAGAATACCTCCCAGCTGCTGAGTATGGACCACCAACCACCCCTGCTGAAGAAGAATCAACAACGACTGGAGATGAAACCACAACTTTATCAGAAGAAGCAACCACCGTTAGCGGAGAAGAAGTTACTACTCCTCCAAGTGTTGTATCGGGAACTGGGAACGATAAATTGGTTATCAACAAAGATGCCGAGGTTCTTCCACAAGCGGAAAAGAAGATGAATGAACAGGGAGCATATTACGTTCTTCTTCCCGACTCCAGGCTGCAACGGATCTTGTACAGTGTCACATCTGATCCTGAAAAGCAGCAATTTTCTTCTCAACTCCAAAGTGTCGGTACACAGTCGCTCAGTGCTCCATTGATCTTCTATACTCCGCAATATGTCCAAGTTTTGTAATCATCCGAAGAATATGAACATTTTCTAGAATTGTATATGAACTATTTAACCGAAAATTTGTAATCACGAACCGATAGAAAAAATAATATTTATTAAATTAATAATTTATTATTTTTAAACCATAACCAGCAATATTATCAGAATATATTATTTTTGCGTGTAAATTGAATTAGGAATGACATAATATAACGAATTTTGGTAATTTAAGTTTAATAATGTAAAATATTTAACAAAAATGGTATCATCATTTAAAAAAACACGACAAGGACAAAAAGTGTTCCTACTGGATATATTTTGATATTATTAAAATTCAAAATGTTATCACAATATTATCGTTTTATTGAATTTAGAATGTTTAAGTAGAATTTTTATTTAAATTTCGATGTAGCATACTGTGGTCATAACCGAGGAGGTTCAATAGAGTTATTATCATTATAGCATCATGGCAAGTTTGGCTTTCCAACGTGATTTACATAGAAACTATTTATTTTGCTTTACGCTGTCCTAAATTAACTAGTTTTGGTCTTCCTGCACCAAAACTTCATAAAAGTCATTTTTATTTAAAAAATACTTTTTAATCTACATAATCCCTAAATAACTTTCCAGTGGGAAATATTATTACTCGGGGGATGTGTGGAGGAACGGCTCGTGGTAATGGCAACTGACTTTAAAAAAAATCATATATATATATATATATATATATATTATATATATTTTCGCCCTAATGACATGACCTAACGTGAATAAAGTAACTATATAAGCAGAGTTGAATGTAAGTGAATTAAAAAAAAGAGATATTTGAATACCGCACAAGAGTTCCAACTGATCTTTGCTAACAGTGAGAATATGGTATCCTCAATTGGGGTATATTGTATATGGAAATGGGAGGGATATGGGAAAGAGGAAGGTGAGAAAGTACCTGGATTTTCAGATCTGGCAACCAAACACAGCTAAGGCCATTTCAAATAACGTTTCGATTATGAAAAGACGTTATTCCTACTCTCGTAAAGAGTTTTCGTAGCATGCAAAAAAGCATTTTACAAAATATGTGATCAGATTACTACTTTTAAAGGTTTGGTCAGACGTAGCGATTTAATTGCTTCTGTTTGAATGGTAGCGTCGAAATCGCTCTTCGTATCAAGGTATTCGCTGCGAACTTCAACGCTACTATACAAATAGCAGCTTCGAAATCGCTCCGTGTGACTGAGATTAAAAGTCAAACAGATAGTTCATTTTGAAAATTACTGGATACTGTTATTTTTTGTATTGATATATATATTCCGTAATTTGAAAGATTACGAAAAGATGCGTGCGGTAGTAATTGATTTATGTGTACAGAAATGATGGTCCAAAATTACAAAATACCAAAATTATTTTCTTTTACGATTAAACATATTAAAAACTTAACTAGATTAATTCTAGAATATCCACCAAAAAAAAAAATACGAAGAATCAAACTTTTAACAATAGGAACTATACCAGTGAATTATATATGTTTTACAATACATAAAATAAATAATAAACTCATACATACAAACACAGAACTTATTAAAATGTCACAAGTACACACACCCTTAACACAAAAACATAAGAACATACATTCACAAACCATGCATACATATCGCAAGCAATCCATTAGCTACGAGGGGGGTAATTTATATAATTGCTTTCCAGATGAAATTTAAAAAAAAAGGAAAAGTCTAAGTATGTTTTGAAAGAAATTGTTCCTTCTAATATTAAATGAACAAAATAATTCAAATGTATAAAAGTGAAATCTGTTTATTTAGGTAGTGTAATTTCAAATATTAATTTAAAAAAAAAAGTTTTTTGATTTGGCCATAACTGAATAAAATAAAAATCCAAGGTAAACCAAATAAAAGTTATTCTACACAATTTTTCTCAACTTTCTCGCGGAAGTATTGCTTACTCGTATATGAAAAAAAAAACATTTTTTATTTCATTCGGCTATCCAATTTTGTTATGATCTTTGCCTATAAAATATAAATTGTTGGTCCAGTAGAATAATTAAATGCTGTTATGCAATCAATATTTTACTCGAATTTAAGGTTTGCTCTTTATTATATTACAGATTATTAGTTTTTTTAGTATTTGATACACGAAAAACCAAAAAATTACTATCGATATATGACTAGAGCCGCCACTGCGTCATTGCTTGCATGAAAATTCTGCATCCAGGATTTAATTCCTGTATTCGCATCAGTTATCATAAGTCAATCCAATCTCCATAGCAGAGCGTTAGTTTCAAAATGGATGGAAAAGGATTTAAAAAATCTTTTTAACCAAAAAATAACTTTTACACTCGTTTAGCATTTCTACGTAACATGTGATAATGATAAATAGATAATTAGTATAGCGCCATTTTTTTGACAAATCACTTCAAGGGCTCTGTAAATAGTTAACCCGCCTCCTCCTTTGACGGCCTCCGTGGTTGTGTAGTTACGATCTTCGGCTACGAATCCGGAGGTCGCGGGTTCAAATCCTCGTGTGCGCAAGTAAATTTTATTTGATTGATTGTGTTTTTTCACAATTTATTAATTTAAAAATAAGATATAGTACATTTTCGCCATGTTCCAGAGTGGTAGACACTATCAGTATCGCCCTGGTGAAAAACCACGATTCAGAATCGTAACGTTGCTTGAAATGGCTTTAGCCGTGTTTGGTGAATAGATCTGAATCGCCAGATAAATCCCCACCTCCCTTCCCCATCTCCTTCTCTTCTCAATATCTTCAGCCTCACAACATACCCTTATTAGGGATGCCATAGTCTCGCTGGCATCTGATGGTTGGGAGCATCTGGGACTCTTGTGCGGTACATACACAAAAAACCCTTATGTGACCGAAGAAAATTACATCTTCACATAACTGAAGAAGTATCCGGGTGCCTTCCTGTGTTTTATATGGAATTTTAAGTTTGTTTATATTTTGATTTTTTTTTATAAAGACAAATGCGATGTACGGTTGTGTTCAGAGATTAAATTTCTTTAAAAAATAGCTAGTGTAGTCTGTATTCTCTTACTGTACTCTGTATGATCTTAACAAACGGATTGCAATCTTTGTAGCACAGACGTCAGGTGGGAATGCTGTCCTTGTTTTAACGGTATTTTAATGGAAAATGCTCTGAGGAACTAGTGTCATTGATCCCAACACAGCAAACAGTCGACATTTGTCACATGAGAACGGGTCGCTTTTACAACTCGTTCCTGTGTTGAGCAGCTCGGCTGTGGAATGATCTGCCGGCCTCTGTGTTTCCTCCATCCTACAACATGGGTCTCTTCAAGACCCAAGTTGACTACTTCCTATCCTCTAAAAGACCCTCCACACAGCATCCCCAAAGATGATATAGGCCTTGACGGAATTTGTTTCCTTCAGGGTCTCCTGTGTGGAGTTACCGTCAAAAAAATACAAAATCGTAGCACAATTCCCCTCATAGTTTGAAAACATTTCATGCATCCCACTATGAAAAAGTTCCCTGGCCTTGAAATTTTCCCGCCACCATCACCAGATGTAGGCCCATTTGATCATCCAATGAGTTATTCTACTAATGACATTGCCATTTTTGGTAGCGGTTAACAGTGAAAAACTCGAGAAGTTTGTACTTTTTGTATACAAGCAGTGTGCGACGAACATTCTATCAGCAAACCAACATGCCTTGATTGTGAACAACTTCTAAATAATGATTTAATACACTCATTGTTACCATAATATTCATATCTACCCAATGAAACTAAAATATTTTTTGTTTTGATTTAATCTTGTAAAGAATTTATTGCAAGGCATATTAAGGTACCCGGCTACCTATTAAATCATTAGAACTTGTAAGTTTTATTAAAGCATTTTACGCCCAAATAGCAACCTTACATATTCGAAAGTTATGTAAAATTGTCTATTTCCACTAGGTGGCTATGTCATAAAGTTTTAGCTGATTAGACTTACTGGAACATAAAAAACTTAATGACTGAAAAGGTACCCGGGTACCTCTTCAGTCACATAAAGGTTAAATAAGCAACGTTGAATGTGTGTAATCTATATTTTTTTACAATTTGTTAAAATCTGAATTACTAACATTTTGCTGTGGAATAACTATTTTTAATCTGTCTTTACTGCTCTAGTAGGGAAAAAAATTATGCGGCTAACCTCAATGCTTTACTTTATGTTACAGGTAAGTGAATCCGCTTCTTCCACCCGGATGGCAACAGTAATCGTGTCGAAGTTCGTGGAAAAAGGTTAGTTATGTTAGTAATTTCTATCCAGCTTCGCCTAAGTTGAGAAACTTTCTTCAACGGGAGGTTCAACATATCGACTGCTTCAAGGAAGACAGCTGTTATACAATGTTACATACGACAATCACCCACCCAAAATTGTGTGGTTTTGCATGAAAAAAAAAACTGTTTGAAGACTGTAAATACCGACAATAATAATGACGGCATGGTTGATTGCAGCAAGAGATAGTTTTACGGTTTCGAAGGAGCTAGGATAACCAAACATTTATCAAATAATGTAGGGGTCGAACATGCTCCTCGAATGTAGTTTTTTCTTTTCCCAACCAAAGTGAACTTTTAACAATTACTGTCAGATCACTGATCACTGAGTGTTCCATTTAATAATAATAATTATTATTTCAGAACCTAACAACAATAGTAACTAAAAACAATAGTTTTCGACTTGCTTCCATTATAGGTGTCATTAATTAGTATCGTATTGAGAAAAATAATAAATAAATTGAAAGTGAATTCTAAATTAATACATATTAAATAATAATAAACACTCACCCAAGAATATGAATAAGTTTTTAAACCCTAAAATGGCTCT
Source organism: Halesus radiatus (assembly GCA_022606495.2). Classification (NCBI taxonomy): domain Eukaryota; kingdom Metazoa; phylum Arthropoda; class Insecta; order Trichoptera; family Limnephilidae; genus Halesus; species Halesus radiatus. The sequence goes on from JAHDVE020000101.1 coordinate 18,762, forward strand.
CCTGCAAAATTTAATAAAGTGAGTACTGCCTTCTTCCTTGGAGCAGTCGAAATGTGTAAGTACAATAATGGCGTTTGGTCTGATTTTTTGACCATTAAGATGGTATCTCAAAGTATCATTGTTTACGATGTATATGATTTTGCTAGCTGAAAATAATTGTGGTGACCTCTAAATTTGAAACGGAAAAGCTGCGCCAGGTTTATTACCCCAGATCTCACTATTCAAGACTTTTGTTGGTGCAGGATCACGGAGATTTGCCAAATAGCTTAAATTTCGTAGATTTATCACGATTATCGAGTGCAAAAAATTCATTCTTTTAAATAACTGATTTACTTTTCAGCTGAGTAGCATGATGGTCAATTTGTCAAACTTATATTTTTTTAAATATGTATATCTCATTCATTATTTGGTGTATAATTAATTTAGTCGTGAGACGAATATTTTTGAGAGGGGTTTAAAAACAAATATCAATTACGAACAACAGCTAAAAGATTTTATTGCGATTTGAAAAAATCATTTATACAACGTTCAACGATAAAAAGTTTTAGAATCCTAACCAATTAATTAAATCGTTTTTGGAAGTTGAAAAATATTTTCTTCCTCAAAAATAATTATGGAGGCGATTGAATAAAATAATTGCAGATACATTAGAAAATGTTTTATTTATTTAAAATCGAGAATAATGCTTTTATTAATCGAAACATTTAAATTTATTTAATTTTTTTTTTATATATCACAACAATAGTACAAAATTGTATAAAAAACTTATATTATAAGTAGGTAACAAATAATTTACTAAAAAGTTCAAAAGCATTCAGAATTAATCATTATGAGTTTTTATGAGTAGGTTGAATTGCAAAGAGTAAGAATTAATGGAGTTCAAAATATTGAAGAAACATTTACTTGATTACATTTTTTGGAGAAACGATAATTTTGAATTATTGTAAAAACATTTTGTTGAATCGCAGAAGAAAAAATACTTCACAAGAATGTAGGCATTTTTAATGGTCGATTGGAAATGTTGATCTATAAGTGAGCAGGGTTGATATCATGATATGATGTGAAGAGTCGTTTAGAACCTTGCTCGTCGCAGTTTAGCTGAAGCTCTCTGAGGGGCGAACTGAACCCTTTGAAGGGAGGAGGGAGGAACCAGAAGCAAGTAGGCAGACCTCAAGCGTCCACTCTGGGCTTCTCCCAAGGGAACAACAGTTTCTGGCACATCAGCTGGCAGATCCTCAGGAGCATCCTCAGGTAATCCAGCTGGCGGTCCGTATTCGTTGGCTGGTGGTCCGTACTCAGTAGCTGGTGGTCCGTATTCAGTGGCAGGAGGTCCGTACTCAGCAACAGGAGTGGTCTGTTCGGTTGGGAGTTCAAGGGTCTCTCCCTCTGGTTTCCAACCGCTAGGGGGGTATGGTCCACTAGCTGGAGCCGGTGCGGGGTCAGCGGGGGCCACCTCCTGGCGGGAGAGCACCCTGGTCCTCAGCCTGCTAGATCTGAATCGTGGAGGCTCAGCGTAGCTAACAGCTACCAATCCACACAACACTACACAGAGGAATACTTTCATCTTTGCTGAACTGCTTTACCTTAAGCTTGTAAGACACTTGAGTGAATGATGCTTTTGTCTTTCAATAATCTTCTTTTATACTTCGCCTGGTTGATAGGTGTCCTTATGGCGTGCCTTTAGGCATCGATTTCCTCACGAGGACTTCTTAAAATCTTCGCACTTATCGCAATTAGCACGTGGGGCATCGTCCTTTGAAGTGTCCCAACGCTGCTGTGGTGCATATAAAACGCCCGATTCATTTGCCGTAGTGTCCAACAATAGTTAACCCTGATACATCAACGGACTGAATTTGAATGTAGTTTAATAATCATCCTTAATGAGACAAAGTCGAAAATAACACCGCACATTTCGAAATTGCAATGCATCAAGTATGATTTAACACTCTCCTGTTTTGGATACAGAAGGTGCAGAACGCGATGCAACAACCGGCGCTAAAATAATAACATCTTATGCAATTTACTATCATTGTTAAAAGGTCCTTCACTTAGCTAAGAATTTGGTTATGGTTCCTTTTATGGTGATTCAGTTACGTCATCTTATTCCCAAACGTATTTAGATGTGATGTTTGATAATAATGCATGACTTAACAGTCAGCACCCAAAAATAAACACTTTGTAGTCTGCTTTCGCAAAAAATACTTTGAATGATTCAACGCTAAATTCTATACGTTTAGTTAGGAAATAATATAACGATTCAAAAGAGAAAAATCCTCATATTTTAATCCACGTAAACGTAATAAAACGTTGCAAATTGCCTTCAATGATTTTCAGGCATTGTGGTATAAAATTCATTGAATTTAAAATATTACAATGTGAGGATTTTTGTCAGTTGAAAACTTATAATTTTTTCTAACAACCCGTAAAGAATTTGCAGATAAATCATTTTGTAGTATTTATTTATTATATTACGTACGACCTATATGGGCTTTTACATATTTAATTAATTACAATAGTCACACAGGTGCAAAAGAAACCACAGTAGGCACATAGAAAAAAATAGATATCTTTCATGAAATACAACAAATAATATTGTATTTGTCTCTCGAATAAATACAGGAATAACATAATGTAAGTCGCTTAAATTATTGCTTGAGTTAGCAGACTACGAAGTGATGTTTAAAGCAATTTTTGAAAGGTGGCCCTTAAGGGTATTAATGAGTGCAGCCTCTCTTCTCCTCTTTCTTCAGTTTATGTTTCGGACAGTCTTGTAGTATCCATCATCAGGGAAGATATGAATAATGCATGAGGGGCATTGCCCTTGAAAACATTAGATCGCATTTGATATTTGGCAGCCTAATATAGTTTCTTTCCGTGCTTGGTGTTGATGCAAATGTAGGCTTTTATACGGAAGGTTTTCTTCGCAATATAAGACTTCAAACGTACCCAAAAAACGACTGTGTACTTAAAATAATTGCCTTTTAAAATATACGAATGAACACAGATCACGGAGCACCACGGCCAAATTAATGTAAACATCCGTCCAAAATAAATTAAATTCGCGCGGAGGCCTTTCAAAACTTTTTATCCATTCTAATGAAGTTTGACATTGCCTAAACCAATGTTAAACTCGTACTTGCTAACTAAACAATGTTTGATCAAACATTAATAATATATTTGGAATTTCATTACAGTAATATGAAGTGTTTTCAAAATTTCAACCAGTATCTTCATTATTTCCTCTATTTATTCAAGTAGAAATGATTCATTATTCACGTCGAGGCTATGAGATTGGTTTGTTCGATTAAAAAATTGTTTTCATTAATGTGAATTTATTATTAAAATACCTCTATAACTTCACTATCCTCTGAGATGATCTGTTTCAAATTTCAATTAGAATGTATCTGTGAGCGACTAGTGTCGTTACAAGACTGTAAATTTTGTGTGGGTGCTGGATCCAGAGCCACTTTCTTCCGTTCTAGGCTTGTAGGGTAGTTGGATGGTGCTGGTCCTCACGCACGCAGTGGTCTATGTGAGGGGCAATAGGTGGGCCACTCCTCTGCCGGGTCCTGGCCTTGCAGTGACGTCCTCTTGTCTCGAGGACGTAGGCCCAGGACTGCTTCAGGCAGAGGGTGTCAGCGAGGCAGCAAATGATGGAGAGGGTTACGGCGAAGAAAAGACTTTTGTTTTAATGCTCACAAGTTGTGATAAAAGTTAATTCTAGCTGTGTTTACTGCTGTCAATGTTTTCCCACGTCCAGATAACATAGCGCTTTGTGGCTTCGTTATCTGGTCGTAGGGAGCAATAAACATGAAAAGGTTAAAACAAAATTATTATCTCCTCATTACGGCATTATTCAAAAGGTTTATTATGCCGCTTTGAGGAGATTTACACGTTCAATTTCAACTAAATTATAAGAATAACAAGAATAACAATCGATAAAAATGCTAATGATAAGAATGAAAGGGAGCTCGCAACACGGTATTTTACCTAGTCGGAGTCTGACAATTTTCGAACTTCGATCGCAAAGACGCCGTTCTATTTGTATAAAGAACCTGTAAATTTGGAGACAGTAACTTTAAATGTTTCTTCACTTCATGACCAATAAGAAACTAAGAAATGAAAAAATGAAAATTCGACGATCGAACAATAAGTTTAAACACGTCTGGTACAGTATCTTATATATAATTCTAGATTTAAATAATACTGGAATACAATATTGGCAAAATCACACTTTAGTATCACTGTTTTAATAGGAATGGTGTTGCCATATCTCTAGTTACAACCCCTCGAACCATCTAAGGCTAAATATGACCGGAGATCCATACATTGCAAAAGGATTTTTATATTTTTTCTATGACGTGGAAATATGGTATGTTATTTTTTTTGGCGTTAGAAAAAGAAATAATATTTCTTAACAGTTTGTCTCAAATACGTATTCCATGAATAAAATCCTAAAAATAGCCAATCAAAGCATTCCCAATTCGCGCCATTAGCGTAACAATCCGTTTAACTTTTAAAAAATCTTATTTTTTATTGGACGAACGAGATAAAAAGAAAAGTGACAAGTTTCGTACAAATTCCTTAAACAAAGGAACGTATTTTAGAAATATCTTGTTCTGCAAAAAAATCTTAGGTTTGAACTAAAAAAATGAAGTAAATTTGTGGTTAGCGTTTTTGACATTTTTCGTGTTTGTAAAATTTTATTATTTAGAGATAGCAATATTTATTTTAAATAAATGCACCTGAAAGATAATTTTATCTAGTTTTAAATAATATATGTTTTTACAAAAATATAAAAAAAATAAGTAACATATAGCACATTTAAAATAGGCCAAAATTATAGAAAATCTTGAGAATTTAAAACAGTATACCACCATAATATTATATTCTATATTATCACATAGACTGGGTAACTGACAATTGAAAAAAAGAACAAAGAAAACTCATGGTATGCTGAACATTGAAACTAGTTTGAATTTGTACTATAGTCGAGTTGAAAATATCACCGGGTCAATTTCATGATTCATTTTAACTTCACACAAGAGACCCCGAGAGGAATTATTTTCTTCTGCCATTGTCATCTTTCTGGGAAAACGATATTGTTCTCGCTTCAAAAAGGATTTCTAAAGTATTGTTTAAAAGTTTTTAGTCTTATATTAAAAAAAAAAGTAATCTGTATAAAATACAGCTAACCATCATTGACGGTTGGTTTATTTGAAAGTCGATGTGTTATTTGTTTGGCAAAACATAAGTAATATCGAGTTATATATATATTCTTTTAAAATAGACATAAATCAGGATCAGGGGATTTGTTTATAACTTCGAAAACAACCATCGCAGACAAAGTCGATTTTGTATATTTGTAGTGAGTTGACAAATAAAATATGAAAAAAAACTAAACATGTTGATCAAGTTTGTTAAATGTATGGGATTCAACTACTCCCTAACATCTATGATTTTTTTAAAAATAATATTATTTTTAGAACAAGTCATTTCAGTTAAAAGTGTTAGCATGTATGACATTGTAACACTGAACTAAAGCTACAATGCACCGATGACGACACTACGTAGACGTAAATGCGTAGTTCTATTGATGTCCCTGTAACCCAAAAATAATCTTCAAAAGGAGTGCGATTAAAAAAACCGATAACATACAGGTACGTGCTTGCTGTTTCAAGCGCGAACACATTATACCACTTCAAGTCAGAATACACTAGTTGTCTCGTGAATTATATGTCATTCGATGACTGTCTGGTGTTTTATGTGAGAGGACTAGAGGAAGAGATGTTTGGTAATTTGTGCGACGTATGTCGACAGTCGTTATATTGTTTTCAATTAGTTTCTTAACCCAATGCCATCTTTGTGTCAGGGTTAGAAATAGTATTGAACTCTTATCATAGAATCGGTCAGTTAACATGTACTCTCTCGATGGTCAAAAAGTCGTTAAACAATACCACTATTATTAGGGAGTACGTATAAAAGCAAAATGCAGATAGCCAAAAGCATCAGTCACTCGAGTGTCTTACTAGAGTAAAGGAGAGCTTCCCAGTAACGATGAAGGTATTCATTTGTGTCCTGTTGTGTGGATTGGTAGCTGTTGGCTACGCCGAGCCTCCGAGGTTCAGGTCCAGCAGGCTGAGGTTCAGAGTTCTCTCCCGCCAGGAGGTGGCCCCCGATGCAGACCTTGCACCGGCTCCAGCTAGTGGTCCTTATCCCCCTAGCGGCTGGAAGCCCGAGGGAGAGACCCTTGAATTGCCAACAGAACAGACCACTCCAGTTGCTGCATATGGACCCCCTGCTACTGAATATGGACCGCCAGCTACGGAGAATGGTCCAGCCGCTCCCGCCGATGAGCCTGCTGCTGATGAGCCTGCTGCAGACAACCCCGACGCCGAAACTGTGGATGTAGATCAGAGGTCAGCTTCCTACATAATTGTTCCCGCCTCCGTTCTCCAAAGAGTCCAGTTCGCTCCCCAGAGAGTAGCACCCGCCAAGCTTCGCAGAACTAGGTTCTAGGACATCTTCCCCCGCTGATCTCTTGAAAACAATTATTTAACGATTACAAATTGATAACCTGATATGTTGATACATGTTACAATAAAAACGATTGTTGAAATAAACACTTTTATTTTACTGATTTTTATCATAAGATTTCACATCGACGAAAGTCAACTTTATTAGAATACCTAAGGAAGATTTTTTCAACTTATCTATTTGTTGCTATCAATGGTAACTGCAAAATGAGCAAAATTGTGATCAACTAATGGAAATAACGTTCTGAAACTCTTTGCCAAAATATTTGTTGTAGAAATTCCATGCAATTCATATTCGACATTTTTTTATGGAATTAACTGAATGCTGTACAGAAAGACAAACATGAAATTTTATTTTATTTTATTTTTTATTTTAACATATATATATATATTTATATTTTATTTCTATCTTGATATATATAAATTAAACGAATGTTTATCTGTCTGTTCTCGATTTTCTCGAAAATTACCAAACAGCACAGTTTGTTCTTATTACTGCTGGGAAGGTTTAGAGAGTACCCCGAATGAAATCCAATATGTAAAACTGTTGCTGTAACGTTGTAAAATTAATATGAAAAACTCACCCCACTATGGTTAGCCAGAGATTACATATTCTAATTGTTTGTATAGAATATTTTCAAAATGGAAAATACAAGTAGGTATGTTTTGAATATAAAATTAACGTTTCTTTGTTTCGTTGTTTAGAGATAGTAATAGTCATAGTGATAGTCATACTGAGAGTATTATCCAGAGTCGAAGATACTCTCAGTATCGCCCTGGTGAAAGACCACCATTCAGAATTGAAACGCTGCTTGAAATGGCTTTTAGCCGTGTTTGGTAACCAGATCTGAATAGCCAGATATTTCCCCACCTTTCTTTTCCCCTTCTCCCTCCCCTCCCCAATACCTTCAGCCTCACAACATTCCCCAATTGGGGATGCCATAGTCTCACTGGCTCAAGACGGTTGGGAGCAGTTGGGACTCTTGTGCGGTTTTCATGTAAAAAAAAAAAGTCATCACAAAGCATTACTTTCGCCGTCAAAGTAATTATGGCACCCACCCAACAAGCAAGAATTCACAACTTAATAACTTTATTAAAAAAAAAATTCAACAGGGTCGGGTACACACTAGTAGGTAATAAAAGAAAACTACTAACTTTAATATACATTAATTCATACAGTAATTCATGTTTTCACTAGGAAAAACTTGTTTTGAAAAGAGTGTCTACCGGTACTCATTACAATTTGAGATAGTGACAATACCCAAATCTCTTTTAATTATTCCAGCTTTTGCATAGTTCACATTATGAAATTTGTGTCTATTCTTTGGACTGTGAACAAGTACCTCAATTTAAGTTAATTGTTTATTCAGGTCCTGTTTCCAAATACGGCTAATTTCATTTAATGAAATATTTTCATTTTCAAGTAGGAGCCATTCAAAGGGACGATATTAGTTGGTTCGTTATCTTTCACACTGCGTTTTTTAGGCAGTTTTTGCGTTCCTCACTGGCCATGCGCAAATAACCTTAATATTTATGGAATTAATTCACCCATGGCCAGGTTTTGAAATCACTCAGCCACGATGGTCGTCAATGTATTTTACAACAAGCCTTTCCGAAGCTTATTACTCTTATTAGCTTAGGAGGGTGGCAGAAATAATTTTAATATTTTCGAGTTATACCCACACACAGAATCGGGGTCAAGCGGGGCGCTTTTCTCGTGGACGAAGGCACTAAATTAATTTAAGGGTTTGTTTTAACCCCACTCATAAAAATATTTAAAAATACACGTTAAAACGAAAATCAACATTTATCATGTTATTCGGTAAAATGAACGTGTATAAAAACATTGGATCATTGGTATAAAAAAATAATATTGCATTTGTTAGTATTAAAATAAATCCAATTAGGAACTCGTTTATTTTTAGTTTTCATAGTTAAAATAAGTTTCAATTTTTCAAAGCCCACCAAAATGCTCCAAATCTATGGCCGGTCGATATTGATCAGTTTTTAGGTTAGAATGTTAAATGTCAAAACAACGATGAGCTTTACCGTACATAATTTTACATTATATCTATAGTAAACCATAACTAAACATAAATAAGAAAATTATGAACCTTTTTAGAAATTTTAACACAAAGAATAATAATAATGGTTTAAAAATAAAACAATAACTTTGTTTGCATCACTTTTATTTTATACTTTTCCCGACCGGGTTTCGCTACTACCGTAGTTTTTTCAGGGCAGTATACATATGTATAAAAAATTCTATTGAAGTCAAACAATCTATATATATAAATCAATGTAAGTTTGTTTGTTTGTCCTCAATGTTTCCGAAATTACTCTACCGGTTTGGCTGAAAATAGCACAGTTTGTTTTTATTAGTGCCGGGAAGGTTTAGAAAGTAGTTTTATTTAGGTTAGACCATAGATATAACACTCTGGTTAGCTACAGATTGCATATTCAAAAGAAGAAGGTTTTTTTGGTAGAACATATCAAAATGGAAAACACGAGTACTTAAAAACTTTATGATTTAGATATATTTTGAAAAAATAAACGTTAGGAATGAAATAAAATATTCAAATAAATGTTTCTTTATTTGGAGATAGTTACTTTCGTTGTCAAATCAATTTGGCACCCTAATGACAAGAAAGAATTTACAACTTCATAACTTTATTCCAAAAAAAAAAAATTCCATTACAGCAACACAGCAGCTAGTATATTTATAAAATCAATATTCAAATTTAAAAGAAAACAAATATTACCAAAATTAAACTTTACGCCTGCCTCCTACAGTTGAGCAGTATATTTACAGTTGACAATGTTTAACATTCCGCTGTATTGTTACCTCGATAGTTTGTTTATTAACATCGAAATTCAGTTTTTGAAAAACGCTGCTTTTTAACAGGTGTTGCACATTGTAGAAATGAAAATGATGACACAATTTAAAGGTTCAATGACAGTTGATCCCCCGACAGTTAAACGCTCGACAGTTGATCCCCCCGACAGTTGATTCCTCCGAAAGTTGATCCCCTAAATGATTATTTCTGCAGCAAGTCCATATTTGTAAAGCAAGTATGCAGAGAGGATATGCAGCCGTATTACAAAAGTCTATACACTTATAAGCTATCTCTAATTACAGACCATAACTTAATCTTCAATATAATGAGAGTATTTGACGTTCGGCAAATTTACGCTAAAACAATCCTCACTCATCTTTATTCAAACAAAAGTAAATACTATGAAAAAAGAGTAAACACTCGTATTACTAGAAAATGCCAACAAAGATTTACTCCAAATTCGTGTAATTCATAATACTTTTGGGCAACGGAATTTTAGGTACCTTGCGAAAAGAATTTAGAACATTCTTCCGGTTAGCATAAAAAAATCTGATTCGCAAAAAATATTCAAACACAATGTAAAAAAATGGATTAAAAGTAATGATAGGGAATTTACCGGTGCACTCACCCAAATTCGAAATTACTGATTCAACGATTTACGAAGCATATCTTAATATAAGTGGATATTCATAGGTATCTTAAAATTATAAAATAATTTGAAAAATTACTGCCTCAACACAGGCTAGCCTAGTGAGGCGGGTTATGCGAAACTTCAACTATAACTGTTATTATATTATTTTATATTTTACTTTATAAACCATTGTACACTTACATTATTATATTATACATGTATTTTAGTTATAGTTAAATTTAACTACAATAAAGGTTATTATTATTATATTTGCAGGCGTCTTTTAATAAATCTTTTATTAAACAGTTTTCTTACAATAATGCCGAGTCTCCGAAGGAGTATGCAGTGCGGATATACGGCCGAATAATAAAATAAGACATACTTATATATGCAGTCGGATTAGGGAAATACGCTATAGGTTCCTACTTGCAAATAACATCACTAAATGTTACCAAAGGGGTAAGCAGAGAAGATATGCAGCCGTAGGTATTTCATAAGTTGATATGATTATATCTGCAGGCATCTTGAGTGGAAATCCGCTACGTAAAATATTTTTAATAACAATAATGCTAACTGTCGGAGGGATCAACTATCGAAGGGTTAAACTGTCAGGGGGATCAACTGTCGGGGGGCAACTGTCGGGGGATCAACTGTCGGGTCACCAATTTAAAACCTTTTCAGGACAATATTGTCGTGTGTCAGTTTCCCCTTTGATAATTGCATCCATAGAAGGGACTGGACAAACATAGGCCTTTATTAAAAACACGGCATTAAAAAAAATAAGCATTTTCCGTAAATGGAAATTGAAATATATTTTTGTTTGAATTTCGTTCCAAAGTGTAGCATACTGTGGGGTTACTGCCAAAAGCTGATAACTAACAAAACTTGAGTAAACCAAATTTTAAAGTTTGGCCTTTATTCTAAAATCAGGGTGTATGTTCATATTTCATTTTTTAAAGTATAGTTTCATAAGTTAAAGATCAAGCACTTACAAGATTTTGGCTGTCAATGATTTGACAAACATCTTAAATTATTAAAGTAAGTGATTTTACCATATTTTGGCTGAAACGATACACGGAATTTGGTTTGTTGAATGAATCGTATTATTAAAATTGTGAGTACACCTGCAACACTTTTGCCGTATAAACTTTTAACATGGCTTTGTAGTAATTAGCAGTACAAGAGAACATCTATTTTGGTAGTAATAAACGGTCGGTGTGACTAGTGAATTGAATACCTTATTTATTGTATTCAAGTTTAATTTGTAGAACTCCATTTTAATTTAAGGTTTAAACAGTTTATAACAAACTGTTGTTGTTCAATTAAAAAAAAGATTTATTCATAAATAAGTTCTGTCAGGTAATTATCATTACGCGTGACAGCTGTTTCGCCTTACGAAGGCATTATCGAACAGTTGGTATATATATGATAATGCCTTTTGATGGCGAAATGGCTGTCACGCGTAACAGTAATTACCTAGCGGAACTTTCTTTTTATTAACAAAGCGGTTTTTTAAATTGAATAATAATAGTTTTCATAAAAAAAAAATTACTTAAAGGGGCCGTAAATTTGTTGAGATATAGATTTACTTATAAAACAACTAAAATCATCGGGAAATTGCAAATACTTAAAATGTGGAGTTACCAACAGTTTGCAGTAACCCCACGTATCAGTATTGTCTTTTTGAGGTAACATTCAGAATCGTAACGTTGTATTAATTAGAACGGCTCGAGTAGCTTTGAGGATAAAAGTTGACCACCACCTCGGGAAGGTTCGTGCCTAGGGTATGGCCAACATGGTCAGCTTCAACGTCTCAAAAATCCAAGCGTGTCTGATCTCGGCAAAAAAGGTGGCTAATGGCTGTCTGGTGCTATCCGATGGGGGCACCATCCCCAACAAAGATACCATTGAAATGCTTGGAGTGAGTATTTCAAACCAGCTCAAGTATCGGGGCTCTATAGAAGCTCGAGTATATCTGGCATCCAAGAAACTGGTCGTCATATATATATATATGTGGGCTAGCATATTCTTCAATAGTGATTAACTGCTAATCCTATACAAATCTCAAGTACGTCCAACAATTGAATTTGGAAGTTTCCTCTGGGATGGAGCTTCCAAATTCTTGATAAACCTGCATGATTCTGTGAAAAGGATGGCGGTTGACGGTCTGATTGGCAATCCGTTGTTAATAGACCGACTGCCATCTCTGATGCACAGACGTAATGTAGGTATGCTGAGTCTGTTCTACAAATATTTCAATGGAGCCTGCTCGAAGGAGCTAGCAGCTTTGATTCCTTCCGAGCCGAACGGGTCGTTTCGCTGACTCGTTTTTGTGTAAATTTGCTCGTATGTGGAACTAGCTACCAGAATCTGTCTTTCTTCCAACATTTAATCCAGGCCTCTTCAAAGCCCGCATTAAGAAATCCCTTCCTATAGCCCTTTCTTTAACCCGCCTCACAAGGTTGCCCAACCGGGTAGCGATATAGTTGCCCTGTACGTGCTCTGTAAATACAGGGGCGCTCTTTTCAGCCTCACAGCACCCCCAAATAAATAGTGTCAAGGTTCGATCTCCTCCGGGCAGGTAAGGCTACTGAGAGATATCACACACCTAGACAAGATATCATTCTTGCATTATGCAAATTGAGTGACATTGTAGGTGGGTATTACTAATCATTATAAATAATGAGACATGGTGCATCTACAAGGTCACGTACATTGTACGTAGATAATCGTTACGATTAGCACACACAGCATTAATGTAACATTTAATTGCTGTGCGCGTGATCACGAAACTCAGTGTCGCATTTCGGTACATTGCCCAAACTGTACTATTGAATGAAATGCTTATATACGTTAAACTAGCCAAATAAGTTATTATAGTAAATATTTTTTTAATCATTGAAGATAATATTAACAACTCGTAAAATGAAACATGAAAACGAAAAGACACAGAAAAGAAAAATATATGTTTCATATTATCTTCAATGATTAAAAATATATCACAATGAGTTATATAAGCTTCAATAAGTTATTAAAAAAAATTAATATAATAATATTTTTTCAAAACGTGTTTTATAAAACACAGGATTAATAGACAGTCGTAAAGCAAATTCAACAGAGTAAATTTTTATGCTGGAGCAAAAACACAAACTGATAATAAAAGCAAAAACGGATTATATATTATGTCCTAGGACAAGTATTTTCCCAAAACAATAAGAAAGAAAACAAAAGTCAGGCTCGAGGCATTTGAATGAGGGCGAAACACAAGTTCAAAATCTTTTTTGTAAACCAGAAGCGGAATCAAAATAATATCTCACCGAACAGAATTTTATTTGCCTTTTTCAGTAAAAAAATAATAATCGTTGAGTGTTATAATCACTGTTTGATTAGTTTCTTAGAACAGACATCCACGTAGTTAGAAATTAATGTTGAATGGGCCATAATGCATTCATACCTGTTAATTTAGCATTTATATAGCGCAGTTTTGTGTTATTTCACATTGAGTGATCTTTTCTACAATAAACTTTAAAATAATAATTTTCTAAGAACATTCAGTAGACATTCCACTACAAAGTGCTTCTTTCTTACTCTTAACAAATTCTATTCAATTGCAAATTCTATTTACGTATTGTTAACATTTTATGCACATTATGGAAGGATGGAACGACAAAGAAGAGCCATTAAGAGGAACGCCTGCGCGGCCTCTTTCATACTAAACTTAATTTGACAGAGGAAAAATATTTAAAATGGAATGTTTAAAAACTGTTATTTATTATGCCTTGCTATTTTCTGAATTTATTTATATTAATAATAAAATAATTTCTTTTTAAAATTTCTAATATAAAATTATTTACTTAATTTTTTTTTCAATTATTTTTACACTTACGAGTACTTTGATTACTTATTATTGATTTTGTTATCGTTTGTAATTTGTTCTATTTGCTTATTATTTGTCTATACATTTTTAGTATATTGTTTATACTGGTGAGGGGAGCTTTGGTTCTAAAACATGTAAATATTTATATGTTAAAAACAGTGGTTTGAACAAAGTAATTCTTATTAAATTATTGATTATGATGACACAAAGTGATTACGCATCTTTTGATGAAAAAATCCACCTATCTGTCTGCCTCAATAAACTGTAAAATAAATAATGCTTGCGTAAACATATTACGCATGCATTGGTCTCTCTAACAATGATACTTACTCTGTGTCTTACATTTTAAAAAAGATTTCTTTTTAGTTAGCTGAACATAGTGCAGTATCGATATGTATAAGACCTTGTTTAAAGCTGTGATTTGACTTTGACCAATTTATTATTTTAGTCACTTTATACTAACTAATAAACATTGAGGTAGGGACTTGATTTCTGTCATCTAGGTAATACGTGTCGGGGTTAGTGAAGCCATTGAACTCCATTTAGCAATTTGACACGCACAAAACCACTGATGGTCAAAAATACACTAAAGTCAAACTGATCGATTAAGCCAAGTATAAAAGAGGTTTTCAGAAATCCAAAGCATCAGTCACTCAAGTGCCTTACCGGAGTAAAGTGAAGTAAATCAGTAAGGATGAAGGTATTCCTGGTAGTGTTGTGTGGATTAGTAGCTGTTAGCTACGCTGAGCCTCCGCGATTCAGGTCCAGCAGGCTGAGATCAAGGGTGCTCTCCCGCCAGGAGGTAGTCCCGGATTCAGACCCTGCGCCAGTCCCAGCCCTAGCTCCCTATCCCCCTAGTGGCTGGCAGCCCGAAGGCGAGTCCTTGGAGCTGCCCACGGAACAGACCGAGGCTCCTGTAACAGAGTTTGGACCACCAGCTTTAGAGTATGGTCCAGCCGCTCCCGCAGACGAGCCTGCAGCTGATGAGTTTGCTGAAGAGAACCCCGAAGCAGAAATTGTGGACGTGGATCAAAACGGTCGCCTGAAATCGGCTCCCTATGTAATCATTCCCGCCTCCGCTCTACGGAGAAACCTGTTTGCACCACAGAGAGTGGCACCCGCCAAGCTTCGCAGGGCTAGGTTCTTCTAGAATTGCGGTTCTCCCTAATTGATTTTTTTTATGACTTATCTAAGTTTGTATGTGACCCTTTGTTAAATGAAAATATAACGTTGATTTTTTATAGATGCTAATAATATTTTAAGTTTTTTTTTACCTGTATTGACGTTATTAAGAATTTTTATGTGACACTGCTGAACAGCCCCTATATCTGCAAGGGAACTATTTCACTTCCCGGTTATATATATTGTCGAGGGAATGGAGTAATACCTACACAAATTGGCTGTGGGAGTTCTCACGAGGTCTTTGAAATAATAAAATGCAAAGTGAAAATACCAATTATAATTGCCACGATTAAACCGTGCCAGGCACCGTTAATTACTCTCCTGCAGTATACCTACAAACTACAGGTGGCGTAGTCTACGGTAGAGTAATGTAGATCTATCAAGATCTCACTTAATCCGATTACAGAACCTATAGGGTTTTATCGATCTTGCCCATAGGCTATGGTAAGGTTCTCCTTTTCCGCAGTTTGTTAGTTTAATGTTCTACAAATTGCCTAGTTTATCAGTTTTTTTCCAACAATATTTCAGGGGTCGCCACCGGTCATTGAAGAAAGTTTGTTTTTTATTTCTGTTTTTCTAGAACTAAAACAAAAACAAATTAAACGAATATTTCAATGATTTCAGCAAAATACACTGCTTTAAAAATATAAGTAATTTAATAAGCTCTATAACAAAGTAGGTCGTTACTCATTTTAATGGAGACATTTCAGTCTAAATTTTTTCACTTATAACGAGTTTAGCGACCTGTTTTTAGTATTTTGTGTATATTTGTTAGTCAAAAGTGCAACCTCTCGTTCCTCTCACAGCCCTTAGAGAATGAAAGATGCTCTTACTTACTGTATTTTCATAATCGTCTTCTAGTTTTAACAACATCTCTCTGACCTCTGATGAAATACTTATTATTGTAAATATTGTTGGCTGAATTACAGTTTCCCAAATTATTTCTAATCATTGCCATCTAAACTTAAAGGATTGGAGAATGGTGACTAGTTATTTAAGTATAAACACATACATTTGTTTATATATAATTATTGTATTAAGTACAAAGTAATAGCTTTTTGCGAATATTTATTACCGTCTTTGTGTCACCAACGCGGTTGAGCGTAATTTTCTTTCAGAGTAACCCCATGCATGAGCTATTGCCATCAGCTTCACCACCCTTAAGACATGAATTAATAAATCACTACAATTCCATTCTCAACCCCGCCTTCAGCGCCGTTCAGTCGGATAACGACATGGTTGTTCTGGTTATACAAAATATACACAACACAGGGAGAGGACATGTTGCGTAGTGTCACATAAAAAAAATGAAATACGTGATTTAAATAAACAAAAGATAAAAACAATTTTGTTGTTTGCATTTATTTAACCACCTAGACATAACAAAATAGTGTTTTATTAACAATAAATTAATGCATTATATATTAATTCGTATCAGTCATAGATAAAGCATTGAGGAGGAGCTTCATTTCTAGAATAACTTAGCTTTGCGAAGCTTGGCGGGTGCCACTCTCTGTGGAGCGAATCGATTTCTTTGAAGAGTGAAGGCGGGAAGTTTCTGCTTCAGGATTCTCTCCAGCTAACTCATCAGGTGCAGACTCATCAGCGGGAACGGCTGGACCATATTCTAAAGTTGGGGGTCCATATTCCGTTACAGGGGCCTCGGTCTGTTCCGTGGACAGCTCCAGGGTCTCGTCCTCGGGCTGCCAGCCGCTAGGATAGTAGGGTCCGTCAGCTGTGGCGGGCGCTGGGTTCACAGCGGGGGCCACTTCCTGATGGAAGAGCATCCTAGACCTCAGCCTGCTGGACCTGGACCTGGGGGGCTCGGTGCAGCACATGGCTACTATCCCATACAACACTACACACAGGAATACCTTCATCTTTACAGAACTGTAACTGTTTACCTTACTCTGCAACAATACTTGAGTGGCTGATGCCCTCAGTTTATACACTTTGCCGAATTAATCGGTATGTAATAACTTCAAGATTTTTAGGTACTAAAATACGCAAGTTGCAAGGCTCAGTTATTTCCGGAATCCAATTTGTAATTTAATTCGTAGACTCTTAATGAATTCTGAAAAAAACATATCGTTCATTCCAGTGATGCACAACCCTTATAAACCGAGGGCCAGATTATCAGTTTTAAAGGTCGCAGAATTGATCGCACGAACAAAGCGCCCTAGGGGATAATTTCTCAAATGTTATTGAATTTTATCATTAAGGAACGTGTAAAAAAATTCAAATCATTACGTATTTGCTCCCGTAAATTCGAACGACTGCTAAAAATGTTTAAATAAGAAATACCAAAATACACTTCTGTTACTGATGTCAGGTGACAAAACTTTTTACAAACATTTGCATTCCGTTCCCTAAAACCATTTACCTAACATCATTGTTCTCCCACTGTCCTCATCGGTCATCTATCATGGACTTACGTGAACGTAAATCTTAGTATAATTTGTATTTTTAAAAAATCGCACACTACTTAGGAAAAATAAAATATTTTAATTGGTTTTCCATCATAATTTTTTTATTCAATTTTCGTAATAAACACCGTTACAAAACAGTCCGTCAGATAATAGAAATAAAGATTTCAAGAAATTTATGTAGGTAGAAAGATGCAGAGATTCTAGAATCTAGCCCTGCGAAGCTTGGCGGGTACCACTCTCTGCGAAGCGAATCGGTTTCTCTGGATAGCGGAGGCGGGAATGATGACGTAGGAAGCTGATCTCAGGCGACCGTTCTGATCCACGGCCACAGCCTCTGCTTCAGGATTCTCATCTGTCAACTCATCGACCGGAGCGGGCGGACCATACTCTGAAGCTGGGGGTCCATATTCGTTAGCTGGAGGTCCATATTCTGCTACAGGAGCCTCAGTTTGTTCCGTGGGCAGCTCCAGGGTCTCTCCCTCGGGCTGCCAGCCTCTAGGGGGGTATGGACCACTACTTGGGGTTAGCGCAGGGTCTGGAGTAGGGGCTACCTCCTGGCGAGAGAGCACTCTGGAACGCAGTCTGCCGGACCTGAACGTGGGGGGCTCGGCGTAGCACACAGTCACCAGCCCACACAACACTACACACAGGAATACCTTCATCTTTACTAGACTGTTTCTGCTTTACTCTGGAACGACACTTGAGTGACTGATGATCTTTGTTAATTGCAATCTCCTTTTATACTCTGCTTAATTAATTCACGTGGGATAATGCGTTTTTGACCATCCGAGGAATAGCGCATATCAACTGGCCGATCGTTCGATTAAAGAGTTCAATAGCTCGATTAACCCTGACACGTATTTGCATACATCTCGAAATGCCTGTTAATTTTTCAAGTCTTTTAAAACCATCCCTTCCATCACGTTTGTTTTCTGGGGTCAAGTAAGTACCTACATGTACGATGTCAACAAAAATACGCTGAATTAAAGTGGCGTATATAGTACCCACGTATTCAAATTAAGTTGTAAGGTCAGTTAATCAACTACCTCGTCCACTATCAGTGTGGCGTGGCAAGAAATGTTTAATTTATCTTACGAAAAAGCATATTATGTTGAACATACTGCACACTAGAGGCGTGCATTACTCCTTCATCAAGGTTAGGCTGATGCCTTTTAGGTGACGATTATCATTACTTATCAAGTCGAAATCTATGAAGGATAAGCCGCTAAAGGCAAATTACAAATATACAATTAGAAATTTTCCCAGCAAAAACAATTTATTACAGCAGAATAACAATGAAATAAAATGAAAATCTGGAAAATCCTATCTGGAAAAATAAATGTAGGGATAGCTTTTTAATGCTTATGGGCTGCATGCCACCGCTGTGTAGTACGAGTATTATTTTTACCTATGGATATTATTGTTTCTCCAAGCTTTTCAATTACTTTTAAATATTGTCGCTCTTCAAAAATACGTTAAAATATGTTTTAGCTAGAGAAATCGAACGTTTTAATTATTCAAAGGGGTACGCATCACATCACAACCACAAAACTTTTCTCCACACCATTAATAATTGCGTGCAACGCCGGGAACTTCAGCTAGTTTAATGTATTCATGGATACACGATGTCAAATGGTTTAATTTGTTGTCGCTAGGACTTCGTTTGTTAAAATACAACATTTTCTCCTTAGGGGGGAGAGGGACGTCGGAGAGTTATTATTTATGAAGTCAAAATAATGGTAATATTTTTGTGCAATACGATAAACATATAAAATATTTATTACGTTTTTTTTTAAATTTGCATGGGCTTAGCATTTATCAAAATATAATCAGAAATATTACACATTTCTGACCGTTCTACGCATGTTTTACAAAAACATTTAAAAAGTTGAATATCCTTAAAAAATGCTTTCAAGGTTTTTCTGTAACTTGTCGGTTTGATAAATTTAAAAAAGAACAGTATATAGGTTAATTTTTTCATGAACATTACGTGCCTTTAATGCGGATTACAAATCTTTGTTTATGTTTATTTACAAAAACACAACGGTAAAGGATTAAAAATACTTTTCTCCACTTTAAAAATCATATTCGTATTTTAAATATTTTGAAAAACTTACAATGGGACGGTCATAAAGAAATTTATAAAATATTTAATAAATATTTTTCTATTTAAAAACATTATGTTTATCGTATTGCACAATAATATTATCATTATTTTGAATTAATAAATAATAACTCTCCGACGTCCCTCTCGTCCTTAATCGATCTCGTACGTATAAGTTCTTCATGATAAAGCTTATACTTTTGATGGTTTCCGTGGTTGAGTGGTTAAGATCCTTGGCTACTAATACGGAGGTTGTTGGTTCAAATCCAGGCGTGCGCAAATAAATTTTATTTGATTAAATCGCATTATTTCACAATTTATTCATTAAAAATGGAATGTGAATATATTTAGAATATATGACGCGAATATGAATAGAAAAAGAAGCCGAGGAAGACATGGCACAATCAAGTGAATCAAATACTTGAGTCGGACCATGTCAGAAGTCGGAATAATAGAATTTAGGAGACGATGTATGAATGTGAATTAAGCAAGAAGTCTATGCCAAGATCGAGTTCTTTAGCTGTTCTTTCTGCCCATCCTTGCGGTGTGATGGTTTGTTAGTTCGTTAGTTAATTAAAATAATATGTGGTATATTTGCGACATGTTCAGAGTGGTAGATAATATCATTATTCCTTCCCCTCCTCAATACCTTCAGCCTCACAACATACCTTAATTGGGGATGCCATATTCTTATTGGCTCCGGACGGTTGGGAGCAGTTGGGACTCTTGTGCTGTTTATTATTTTATTGCATGGTTTAATTTTTTTTTAAATATATTAGGTGTTATACATTTATTGAATAAAATATTCCTAAAAGAGACGGACCTCTCAGCAGTTTGTAAATGTCTCGGAAAGAATAGATTGTTCTGCTATTTGTGTGTAATATTTTTAACATTTTTGAAGGAAGACGAACATACTCGTATCACTAATCACCTAATAATATTTGGAAATCTCTTACAGCCATTAGAGGAAGCGGGAAAATGTTGCTTGAATCAATCGAAATTAATTGAACTCACGACGCCGTGCGGGACTCAGACGCGATGCCAACTCAGCCACTGACCGCCCATTGCTTATTTCTATTTCTTTTACTCTCAATAATTGAATTGTGCTCACGTAGAAGAGTGCATATCATTTTTTTTACTTTTCTTGGATCAATTCTACGAAAGCTCGTAGGCAAAGCTCTATTAAATAAATGTGTGCATTTTATATGGAGTTACATTAATAAAACAATAAGGATCATTGGCAATTATTAATACTAGTGTAAATTTTGAAAAAAATACTGAAAAACGAACTTTAGTGTCATACTAAAAAAAAACATAATCACCTATACCCTTCTACGTGGGCATAATTCAATTACTCTTAATTTATTGTTATTGTATTTTTTGGTTATACTCGTACAAATGAAATAGTTCATTATTGTGTTTCATGAAGGCTATTTATCTAATCTATGTACCTACTGTGATGTGTTTTGCACCTGTGTGACTTGTAACTAACTAAATATATAAAAGCCCATATAGGATGTACATAATATAATAAATAAATACTGTAAATTGAATCATTGTTTCGTATCTATATATTTGGATGGCCTCATTCGCAATTCTGTTGTACATGATTTTGATGAAAATTTTTTTTTTGCTCTCTTTTGTGAAATGTCGCTTTGTTAAGCATCGGAATCGGCATAATGATTTTCGCAGTCCATTGGAATTCTAATAAAAACTCCATCGTGGACCACTCACCTAGGTTTCTTTGACACGCTTTTATTGGCGACTATAACATCGTGTTCCCTTTTTAGTAGATTTCCTGTAATCACTCTCTTCTCAACATATTTTTAAATTATAATTTAAAATTTCCAGGCACTAAGAGCGTCGCCAAAATAATTTTTTGACGCAATGTTCAAATAGGTGAAATTAAAATATTTTTTATCATTACGTTCGTAAATTTATTTGCAATATCAGTAAAAAAAAGTAGTCAGTCAAATGGATTAAATTAAATATTTCCAAAATATACAGTCATTAGCTGAAGCTCTTTAGCTCTAGAAGAATCTAGCCCTGCGCAGCTTGGCGGGCGCTACTCTCTGTGGAGCAATCTGGATTCTATGGAGAGCGGATGCGGGAATGATGACGTAGGAAGTTGATCTCAGACGAGCTGATCTCAGGCGACCGTTCTGATCAACAGCCACAGTCTCTGCCTCAGGATTATCTGTTAGGGGTTCCTCAGCTGCAGGCTCTCCAGATGGAGCGGCTGGTAAATACTCGGAAGTCGGAGGTCCGTATTCATTAGTAGGAGGTCCATATTCTGCTACAGGAGCCTCAGTCTGTTCTGTGGGTAGCTCCAGGGTCTCGCCTTCGGGCTGCCAGCCACTAGGCGGGTAGGGTGCTAAGGCTGGGGCCGACGCTGAGTCTGCAGAGGGAGCCACCTCCTGGCGGGAGAGCACCCTGGACCTCAGCCTGCTGGACCTAAACCTGGGGGGCTCAGCGCAGCACATAGCTACCAGCCCAAACAACACTACACAAAAGAATACCTTCATCTTTACTAGACTTCTTTACTTTCTGTTGCTACTACACTTGAGTGACTGATGCTCTAAGCTCGCATCTAGCCTATTTTATACTTTGCTTGATTGGCCGGTGTGAGTTAATGTGTTTTTGACCATCCGCGGAAGAATCTTGATAAGAGTTCAATAGCTCGGCTAACCCTGACACGTTTTTGAACACGACACGAAATGTCTGTTTGTTTTCGTGGGTCAAGTACATGCACGAAGATAGGTCAGATTTCTGTTATCCTAAAGGGGTATAAAGAGTACTTACGTATTCAAATTAAGTTGTAAGGCCACTTAATTATATTCTAGCCATAACCAGTGGCGTACGGTTTGAAATGCTTGCTTATAAGGTGGGGAACATGCTGCCCATTAACAAAAAAAATCCAAATTCGTTCATATTTTAGTCTGAGAAACAGAGTTTTTCAAGAAACCTTCGTGAAACCTACCGATGGCTTTATGTTTTATTGTAGGTACCGCGCGCCGCTATATGTTTCCTTTCCCAGGAAACTAGGAACACAAGCAAACCCATTAATTTTTCGTGTCTGTTACGTTATCAATTGTTTTTGTGTTTAATTCGTAGAACTTCATATATATATTTTAAAAATTTAATGTAAAATTTTTTAATAATGTTATTGTTAACTTTCAAACTGCGGTTAATACACATTGTGGTGACTTATTTATATGGTTTTATTTACTCCCCTCCACTTTCGATTTGAACGAGTTTTTAAAAATAATTATTTATTACCGGTGAAACTAATTTAGTTAGAAAATTATTAAAATTCTCTATTTTGTGAGGTTTTTACGTTTATAATATGTTTTCCCGTGTTTAAATGAGAATGTTTTCTTAATTGATCCATTTAAATGCGTTATATCGTTTTGATAATATGACTGAGAAGTGATTAATAAATAATTTTTGTTGCTTTATTAATTAATGTTATATTAGGATCATTCGTTCGGTTATTATTTGTAATTGTTCAAATACATTTAATCTAAAACGCTTTCTTTCTATATTTAAGGGTTAAGGCTCGTTGTTGTCAAACGGGATGTGATTATTCAAAAGATGCTGTGCGAATTTCGAAAAAGTGCTTTTATAATTATAATATCGTATATGTTCTTTGAATCTAGTTTAGAAAGCCCTTCCCGTCTGCTCGCTATTGTTAGCATTGCAGTCCGCGTGGTCACTTGTTACGTTACTTTTAATTTACGGATACATCTCCCACGTCTTATACTTGAATATCATCTCGGTAGACTATTAAAAACACGTACTTACTCATAATTTTAATTGCGATAAATTATGTACATATCTTAAAAACATGGTTGCGTTTTGTAGTAGATTTAACGGATTTTAACATTTGCAGACCAATGATACCGTGAAATTGCCAAACAATTCGATGAATTTCTGTATTATACTTGAAGTGTCGTTGTAGTCTTGTTTCAGTTTGCTTTTATTTTATCTCAAAAGGTTAGGGTAAACATCGGTATTGTTTTTTTTTAATTTCG
The DNA here is from genome assembly GCA_022606495.2 of Halesus radiatus. Taxonomy (NCBI): domain Eukaryota; kingdom Metazoa; phylum Arthropoda; class Insecta; order Trichoptera; family Limnephilidae; genus Halesus; species Halesus radiatus. Next base: position 42,392 of record JAHDVE020000101.1, read on the forward strand.
GCTTTTTCATTACAACAATAAAAATAAAAATAAAATATATTAATTAATACAAAATGAAAAATTAATACGAAGATATCAGTGATATCTTAGCACCAACGTAAGATGTTTGATCTTTAATAATAATTTGTGTTTGATTTTATCCAATTGGACATCATATTTCCTGACACTCCTTTGTTTAATCATGGGATAATATACGTATCCGTATTAATTATAGAGTATCTTTCTTAGTCTCTCTATAATTATTGACTTAATCGGGATAGAATTAATTTCTGAATTCCTAATTCGTGATAATATCGCATATGATTTTAATCCATCGACTTTCCTGAAAACTCCCTTCCGGAAATGCCCTAATCGACCTTTAAGTCTTGTTTCTTTGAAAATATTGTGTAAATAAAAGCTGGGACAATATTGATCAAACATTGTAATATACTTTCAAATTTCATGTAAAAAATCCCTTCCACATTTAAAAAAAAAGCTTTCAAGGCGACGATAAAACGCCAGAATGTGAATTCAGTTAAGAATAAATCACTACGCCTTGTATGAATACCATTAACATATCACATGGCATTAGTGATATAGTCTGATTTGGATATTTTTTTTTTTTTTATATGAATACCTCACAAGAGTCCCAACTGCTCCCAACCGTCTGGAGCCAGTGAGACTATGACATTACCAATTGGGGAATGTTGTGAGGCTGAAGGTATTAGGGAGGGGAAGGAGAAGGGGAAGAGAAAGGTTGGGAATACCTGGCTATTCAGATCTGGTCACCAAACACGGCTATTTCAAGCAACGTTTCAATTCTGAATGGTGGTCTTTCACCAGGGCGATACTGGGAGTATCTTCCACTCTGGAACGTGCGCAAATATACTACATATTATTTTTAAATAAATTAATTGTGAAACAACACAAATTAATTAAATAAAAATTACTTGCGCACGCGGGATTTGAACCCGTGACCTTCGGATTCTTAGTCGAGAGCCTTACCCCTCGACCATGGAGGCCGTCGGATATACGACAATTTTAACCTAATAATAACAACTAGCAGATTAACACCCAGTGTCGTGAGTTTTTGATGCATTTTTGATATTACACTCCCCCGTTCTCATAAAACAGAACAGTTTTTAACACACGTAAAAATGACACAAGTATGTTCATCGTGGTAAGAATTGAATTGCAGATTCTTTTGCGAATGAGGGGAAATGACCGTTTCTACTATTCGCGTCTACACGGCGATTAACATAGGACTCTAGGACATTAATACTGTAAGATAACAATTATTGAATTACTTCTGCAGCGCTGTTTTCGTGGCAAATACAACTGATTTACTTAACCCACATTTTAGACTTAATAAATTTAAATTATAATTTATTTACAGGTGAAATATAATAAAAACAGTAATTATTGAATGAAACAGTAGTATATATTGATTAACTTGGCGGGTTTGCGATAATCCGACGTAGCTCAACGATAGAGCATCTGACCGGCAATCAGAAGGGTGCAGGTTCGAGTCCTGTCGGCGACATTTATCTTTTCTCGGAAGGTTTTTTCAATTTGGATGAGTGTTTCAGGCTAATAATTATTGTTTATAAAAATTATTGTTAAATTATAACTTTCATCTAAGATTAATTACTAGTAGCTGATAACTAAGATTTATAATTAATGACTTGTATCTAAGAACTATAGCTAGTAACTAACTGCTGCGACTTAAATCTAGTAAATTACATATATGACTTATTCCGAGTAATATGCAACTAAGACTTATAATTAGTGATTTAAAACTAATACATATTTTATTCACAATACTGCGATATGACTTACAACTATTCCTTATAACTACAGACTTATAACTAAAATAGATATTTTCATTAACAATCACATGTTATGATTATTGCTCGTGAAGTCACTATAACTCCTCATAATTCCTCGAGTACGAGAACACCGTGTTATTCATTTTAACATAGTGATTAACTATGTTTTTAAAATATCTGATAAAGCCAGGGACCAGGGTATTACTATCATTGTTACCTGCTACTTCTAAAGAATAAAGTTAGCCATCAGAAATTTCCACTATTTTTAATTTCATTGGTTAAGCGGTTGCCCCTGATAGGCAGAGGTCCTGGGTTCGAGTCCCAGATGCGATTGAAATCTTTTTTATTTTCTGTAGTTTTTTTTCGTTTTCATATTTCATTTAGGTTATGTTAATATTATTTTCTACAATGATTAAATCATTAAAAACGTGTTGTGAATCTGTTTTAACGACTTCAACGCCTTTCTGTAGTAATTTTGTTATGTTTTCTCTTGCTCAACTTTTTGTTTATATTCATGTCTATTGACATTTAGGTATTGACATGGAGGTACTTAATGTAAAACATTTACAATAATAAAAACAGTAAATAAATAAATAAAAATTATCATTTCATTCGTAACTTTATTTGAAATATCAGTAAAAACAATGTAAAAAAAATCATTCAGTCAAATGAATCAAACAAATATTTCCAAAATAAATACAGGAGACAGGAATACGTTCAATTCAGTTTAATCAGTCATCAACAGAACTGTTCCAGCTTCAAAATAATCGAGCCCTGCGTAGTTTGGCGGGTGCCACTCTCTGTGGAGCAATCTGGATTCTCTGGAGAGCGGAGGAAGGAATGATGACGTAAGAAGTTGACCTCAGGCGAGCTGATCTCAGACGACCGTTCTGATCAACAGCCACAGTTTCTGCTTCCGGGTTATCTGCTAGGGGTTCCTCATCAAGTGGAGCAGCCGGACCGTACTCTGATGCTGGGGTTCCATATTCATTAGTTGGGTGGCCATATTCTGCCTCAGTCTGTTCCGTGGGCAGCTCCAGGGTCTCGCCTTCGGGCTGCCAACCGCTGGGAAGGTATGGACCACTAGCTGGGGCCGGCGCAGGATCTTCAGCGGGGGCCACCTCCTGACGGGAAAGCACCCTGGATCTCAGCCTGCTGGACTTAAACTTGGGGGGCTCGGCGCAGCACGCAGCCACCAACCCACACAACACTACAAACAGGAATACCTTCATCTTGACTGAGATGCTGTACTTTACTCTGGGACGACACTTGAGTGACTGATGGTATTAGCTTACGGCAAGTTCGTTTTATACTTTGCGGCGTTAATCAGTACGTTATAATGCATTTTTGACTATTCACGGAATTGTGTGCATCAATTGGCCGATCGCTTGATAAGAGTTCAATAGCTCGGTTAACCTTGGCACGTATTGCACATACGAAATATCTGTTTATTTTTATATCATCCCTTTCATCACGCTCATTTTCACGGACCGAGTGCATGCATGGCGACAACGCAAATGTATTTTCGTAAACGGGTGTTTGTTTTTATCATATATGTTTATTAATTTGTAAGGTTAATTAATTAACTATTCTGATCACACTGATGTGTATGAAGTTCTGTAGCAATAAATTATACAGATTTGAAATTACGTTTTTTTTAAATATATTATTTGTGTTTCTGAGTTATTTACTGGATTAATATCATATTTTTTCTCATTAATTCATCATCTTTCGCTAACGGACATCCGTGAGAACTTTGCTTGAATGAATTATGCCTGCTGTTATTGTCGTTTATTGGTATTATTTTTTTTTTATATTGTAGGGATTTTCTAGTAGTAGCAGACTTATAGTTAATTGTAGTGCCCTAATGGGATAAATTGTAAAATATTTTTTATAACTTATTTGTCTAAAATACACAGATCTCGATTATTATTGATGGCTCAAATGACGATTTTATTATTAAGAGAAGTTTTTCGAAAAATGTCTAAGTCCAACTATTTATCTCCCTCAAAGGTAAAACAGCTTTGTGGCATTATTTTTAATTAAATGATTGAGAGCTTTTTTGTATAAATTACTATTCGATAAACATATTTCTATACATTTCGTAACCAATAGTTTCCGCATGCTGAAAAATATCAGTAAATGACGAGATAGGGTAATTATTATTAATCATATGTAATTGAGCAGGAAAGTAAAAATAATTAAATAAAGTAACAAAATTATTATAAAACAATAATTATTATAATTAGAAAATAGTAATCATTGAAGAAGATAATATTAACATAACCTAAATGAGAGATGAAACCGGACAAAATGACAGAAACTAAAAATATTTCAGTCGTATCTGGGACTCGAACCTAGGTCCTCTGCCTATCCGGGGCAACGCTCAACCGACTCTCAAATTCAAGATTTATGAATATTGTCTTCCGAGTTCGGGTAGAACTTTGTAAACATCATAAAAATAGCTGCCAATAATATGAGATTAAAAATGGAAGATAATATTCACAAATCTTGAATTTGAGATATGATATCGATGAAGATGACACAAATTGAACTTGTCTCATTAGCTAAGTCGGTTGAGCGTTGCCCCGGATAGGCAGAGGACCTGAGTTCGAGTCCCAGATGCGACTGTATTATTTTTAGTTTCTGTCATTTTGTCCGGTTTCATCTCTCATTTAGGTTATATTAATATTATCTTCTTCAATGATTAAATATTACTATGAGGTTTTTTAAATCTCAATAAAAATAATTAATAATTAAAAAAAGAAAATAGTAAATTTATAAATATTTTTTCTGAATATGGAAAACGTATTTGGAAACAAATAATTCTTTTGACATAAATGGAGGTTTAAAATTTTTACATACGAATCAGCTGTTTTACAATTAGATAAATTTGAAATTTTTGAAATCAGAGAAGGTGTTAATAATCAATTGAATGTTATTAATAATCAAGTATAAAAAAAAATATTTCACAAGTTTATTTTCACTTTAATAACTATATTTATAACATTATTGATGTATATATTTTGATATTAACAACAATTATTATTTTAATTTTTATGACTTACTAATTCTTGCTTTTAATTGAAAAAATAATTATAACATTTTAAATAATATATTTATATTTGAAATTTAAATAAGATATTATTTTTATTAATATAAATTACTTACCTACTTTCATCACTTACGGCTGTTCTTTCCAATTCTACTGAGGAATTGTTGAGCCCAAATTTTGCCTCAACACTGTTAAAATGCACAAGTTTGCTTTTCCCGAAGATATTCTCGATCAAATTTACGATCAATTTAGGATATCGATTTTTGTGGATTAAGTTCTCCTCAGCAGAATACTAGTTATTAAAAGTGTCTACAGAGTGCATAAACGTCACCAAAATGCCAAATGTCATTTTTAGTTTACGGTCTATTTTACGCGACTCAAATATTTATTTCCGACAAAGGTTTATTTCCGTTTTCGAATGTCAAAACATATTTTTTGTATGTTTTAAATAAAACTGAAGGGATTCTAACGGATTTTACTAATTATAAACTACGTTTTGTCTTGTTTTTTCACCCATTGAGAAACTTCAAATGTCAAATGCATCCAACGAATAATGAGGTCTGCGACATTATCAAAAGTCTAGCTAATACTTTATTTTTAACATGCTTTTTTCAACACACACCTTTGTGAACTATAAAATGTTGGTATATGTATTAGTTTTTAAAACAAACGATGTGTATTCAGAATAAATTGAATATTAACTCATGTTTGTTAATTTTACATTGAAAGTTTTTACTTTGATGTCACTTTATTATCTTAAAAGTGGGCGGCTACTATTTTATCGTGTATGAAAGTAGGCGGAAAATATCTTTTAGTGGGCGGTCACCTCCATAGACAATTTAAGATAAAAAATGCTTGGAAACAGGAAAACAGAGCGAATTCTTAACAAAACACTTGGCTGATCGGTGACTCAGATTGATCATTTGAAAAGTTGGGAAGAGCGGCTTTTATTGTTACTTTTTTAATACCTGTAATTTGTTCTGTATGTTTATTATTTGTCTACACTTGTCAGTATTTTTAAAAGGTAAATTGTTTATTTTGATGAGGGGAGCTTTGCTCCTGAAATATATAGAAATTTACATAGTAAAAACAGCCGCTTAAAAAAAGTAATCGTTATTAATTTAGAATTTTTTTCACTATTTTTGTTAATTGTATTAAAAACGTGTTGTGAATCTGTTTTAACGACTTCAACGCCTTTCTTTAGTAATTTTATTGTTTCTACTACTCTTACTCTACTTCTGTTTTTATTATATTTTTGTCTCATTCATCTTCATATACATCATACATTGAGGTACTTAATCTAAATCGTTTTATAAAAATACGGTAGATAAACAAATACGATATCGTTCTCAACTTTATTTGAAAATCAGAAAAAACAATGTAAAAAAAATAGCATTCAGTCAAATGAATTAAACAAATATTTCCAAAATAAGTACTGGAGATAGGAATACGTTCAATTCAGTTTGATCAGTCATCAGCGGAAGTTTTCCAGCTTTAAAATAATCGAGCCCTGCGTAGTTTGGCGGGTGCCACTCTCTGTGGAGCAATCTGAATTCTCTGGAGAGCGGAGGCAGGAATGATGACGTAGGAAGCTGACCTCAGGCGAGCTGATCTCAGACGACCATTCTGGTCAACAGCAACAGTTTCTGCTTCCGGATTATCTGCTAGGGGTTCCTCATCAAGTGGAGCAGCAGGACCATACTCTGAAGCTGGGGGTCCATATTCATTAGTTGGGGGGCCATATTCTGCTACAGGAGCCTCAGTCTGTTCCGTGGGCAGCTCCAGGGTCTCGCCTTCAGGCTGCCAACCGCTGGGAAGGTATGGACCACTAGCTGGGGCCGGCGCAGGGTCTGCAGCGGGGGCCACCTCCTGGCGGGAGAGCACCCTGGATCTCAGCCTGCTGGTCTTGAACCTGGGGGGCTCGGCGCAGCAGGCAGCCACCAACCCACACAACACTACAAACAGGAATACCTTCATATTGACTGAAATGCTGTACTTTACTCTGGGACAACACTTGAGTGACTGATGCTATTAGCTTACGGCAAGTTCGTTTTATACTTTGCGGCGTTAATCAGTACGTTATAATGTATTTTTGACTATTCACGGAATTGTGTGCATCAATTGGCCGATCGCTTGATAAGAGTGCAATAGCTCGGTTAACCTTGGCACGTATTGCACATATGAAATATCTGCTTCCTTTTTGTCATCCCTTTCATCACGCTCATTTTCACGGATGTTTGTTTTTATCATATGGTCTATGTTCATTAAGTTGTAAGTTAAATTAATTAATTATTCTGATCACACTGATCAGTATGAATTTCTACAGCTCTAAATGATACAGAATTGGAATTTCTTTTTTTTTATGTTGCTGAGTTATTTACTGGATTTATATCACTTTTTTTTCTCATTAATTCATCATCTTTCGCTAACGGACATCCATGAGAACTTTGCTCGAATGAATTATGATAGCTATTGCGGTCGGTTATTGGTATTAATTTATTTATTTTTCTGAGGATTTGTTAGAGTACTGTAGTCTTACATTTAATTGTTATTGCGGCAAAAGTATCCCTAATGGTGTAGTTTGTGATCATTTTTTTTAAAAAATAATTTCTTTCTTTAAAAGGCACACACCTCGATTATAATTGACAGAGCAAATTACAATTTTACTATCCAGAAGAGATGTTTTTTGAAAATAAAGGTAAAATAACTTTATTTCATTACTTTCAATCAAACTTTTTTTTTTAATTCACATAAACAATCTTAATGTTATAAAAGGGTTATGGTACTGTGCCTGTCTCACTAGGAGAAACTGTGTTGAGAGCATGCAAAGTTTACAGTTTACAATTGAGAGCTATTTTGTAAAAATAACAATTTAATAAATAGATATTAATACTCAATTTTTTTTATCACTTATTGAATTTTGTAAAACTCAACATATGCGACTGAAATCTTTTTAATTTGTGTTGTTTTTTCGTTTTTTTTGGTTCATTTTGGGATGTGTTAATATTATCTTCTTCAATGATTAAAATATTATAATGAGGTTTACAAATTTCAATAAGTTATAAAAAATAAATTAAATGTTTCTTTCCAGACTTGTAAAATAAGTCAATAGATGTCTCATATAAATAAAAATCGGGTAGGTATATCCGAGACTGTTCCAATTGCAATTGAGTTCGGGATGAAACGTTGCAATCATCATAAGGAAGCAGCCAATAATATGGGATTAATAAAAATGGAGAATAATATTAACAAATCTTGAACATGAAGTATGATATCGGTGTAAATGGCGTAAATTTTACTGGTCTCATTAGCTTAGTTGGTTAAGCGGTTACCCCGGATAGGTAGAGGTCCTGGGTTCGAGTCCCAGATGCGACTGAAATCTTTTTAATTTATGTTGTTTTTTCGGTTTCGTGGTCCATTTTGGGATGTGTTAATTAATTATTATTAAGATACTTCTTCAATTATTAAGATATTAATACGTTTCGAAACAAATATTTCCCGCATCAGGATATGGAGAAAATAATGACGTAAGCGTATAAAAATTATTAAAATAGACAAATATAACATTAAGTGACTAATTTGACTTATTTGATGATAATACTGTCCAAAGAGGAACCTCATAACGTGCGTAATATACTACCCCGAAAGTAATAACAAATACGTATATTTTGAAATTAAATGAATACGAGTTACTTGGACCAAACCATTAGTTAATAAATAAATATCAACGTATTTCGAAAACAATAGTTTCATCATCAGGATAAAAAGTACAATAAAAATAATGACATCAGCATAGACCAATTATAAAAATAGACAATAAGTCATGAGATAATGTGAGTATTATTAATTAAAATAATTGAGTATTAGAGTAAAAATAATTATATAAAATTGACAAAATCAATCTAAAATACTAATTATTAGGTTTGTATTAGAAAAGAGATGAAAATACGAAACTTGCATGATGGAAGGGATTGTCTTAAAAACCATTAAATTATTCTTCGTCAAACATTTCCGTCGGTATGCAAGTCACAAATGTGTGTCAGGGTTAGTCGAGCTAATGAACTCTTATCGAGCGATCGGTCTGTTGACACGCACCGATCTACCGATGGTCAAAAACACATCAGCCAGCACTTAAGAACTAGACAATGTATAAAAGAAGATTGTCGTTAACCAAAAGTATCAGTCACTCAAGTGTCGTATCAAAGTAAAACAGTTTAGCAAAGATGAAGGTATTCCTGTGTGTAGTGTTATGTGGGATGGCGGCTGTGTGCTGCGCTGAGCCCCCCAGATTCAAATCCAGCAGACTGAGGTCCAGGGTGCTTTCCCGCCAGGAGGTGGCCCCCGCTGAAGATCCTGTTCCGGTCCCAGCTGACGGACCCTACCCTCCTAGCGGCTGGAAGCCCGAGGGAGAGACCCTGGAACTGCCCACGGAACAAACCACTCCTGTAGCAGAGTACGGCCCACCTGCTAATGAATATGGACCCCCAGCTTCAGAGTATGGTCCAGCCGCTCCAGCTGATGAGCCTGCAGCCCTAGGTGATAACCCTGAAGCAGAGACTGTGGATGTTGATCAGAATGGTCGCCTGAGATCAGCTCGCCTGAGGTCAGCTTCCTACGTCATTATTCCTGCCTCCGCTCTCCAGAGAATCCAGATTGCTCCACAGAGAGTGGCGCCAGAGAAGCTTCGCAGGAATAGATTCTTCTGAAGATGGAGAATTTTTGCTGATAACTCCATTTAATCATATTCCTTATTTCTTTTCGCGTTTTTTATTTAATTCTTTGGACTGACTGCTTGCTGATATTTTTAAACATTATTGATATTGAAAATAAAATTATGAACAAATAAAATAAAATATTTTCTTTTATTGCACTTGACTGAACAGTTAACAATCATGACAATAATGCCACCACAATAAGGAGTTCATAGATCAAAAAACGGATCCCCTAATCGGTAGTATTACAAATTCTTCGCCCCATTACACACAGCTGCTGACAAACGAGGTGGTGTCGGGTAGAGTCCGCCCATGGATATAAAGTACGAGTACATACTATATGAAGTTACGGTTCGCAATCTCTAATAAAAGTCACATCCAATTTTATTGTGATGCAAATCTCGGATCTGAAGATTAGATGAAACAGATCGTGAGATAAGAAGTATTCTAAGCATTTATCTGTCATTTTTTTATTTATATTTTTTTGTTGATTTTCATAATTGAGTAATCGATGAAAATACAAATAAAATTAAATACAAAAACGTGTTTTCAATCTATCGCTGAACACGTTTCAGTCGTTTACCCTTTTTTTGGGCTATACGAGACTTGGGCCAGTGACCTCTGAACTAGCACCAAGGATTCAACCGCTCTGCCTCGAAGGTCGACTTGACAATTTCATTAAAACTAAAAATGCATTATCATTTAGTATGGAAGTAATATTGGATTATTTAGTAATTAAAAACTGTATCAAAGATACCTGGATATTAACACAAAAATAAATTAAAAAAATAGTGCATTTTCACAAATCGTATTTATGTACTTTTTTTAACAGTAATACTTCCACATGGGAGGTCCCAAGGATAATAATCTCCACCAGGGCCGATGTCATCCTTGGGAATGCTGTGCGCAGTGGCGTTCATTATTCTATAAACTAATGTATCTCAGATTAGGTAGGCTGTGTGAAATTTTTCATGTTCGGGTATGCATTTCCATTTTATTATCATCATCATGCGGCTGACTGTTGACGTCAACTAAATAGAAAAGCGTACAAGTTCTTTACCAAAACTATGGATTTTTTTTTCTTCTAAAATTTGTTTAATTTTTAATTACTTTTAAATTTCTTTCTATGGTCGTTTATCTCAGATTAGGCACAGATTTTCAGCCTTTATGAACTGCACGCCACCGAGTGTACGGAGGGTCTTGAAAGGAAGGAGCGGAAGTTCTGGGATGGAAAAAGGTATGAGGGGTGGTTAAGAATCTGGGAGTCAGTATGTCCAGCAGTAAGAGACGTATAATTCCATGAAAGAGTCCGGCTGAGGAGGTCACGAGATCTCCTCCAACCGGCCTCTTTCGATCCGGCCCGCAACGCAGTTGGTGGATAGACGCATCTGCCGTCAAGACGTGGACAAATCTCACCCCATGAACCTGGGCACTCTTGCTAAGTCACTTGCCGTAGCGAACCACTTGGGTTGACCTATGGTAGAGGTGTTGGTTATTGAGTGAATAGTTCCCGGGGCTGCGGTGCCCATACCTTCCTCCCGAATCTCAAGAGTAATTTTTTAAAAGTTAAAGTTAGTTTTAAATTAGGTGGGATTACTTTTTTTGTATGTTATGCGACGACCACACAATTTTCCAACGTTGTAACTTCGAACCGAATAGTGATTATTAATCGGGCAATTACACGATCGGCCAACGTTCTAACTACGAACTCCAAACTAGTGATGCCACTTTAGCTAGAATCTATCGATCTACCGATGTTTATAAGATTATTGATAGAATTAGTTTCTCATTACGTACTCATAATACTGGAAATAAGTAATAGATCAATCCATTCTGTGTTTCTTGAACTACACAAATAAAAAAATATCTTGTCCGTGTTTTGGTCTTTCAAAATATTTGAAAATTACGACGAATTTCAATTTTATAGCCCCCACCGCATGTTGAGCCTGTTTTTGCTCCGTATTTTATTTTTATGCATTGCCTGAGAATATAACAACTAGCCCCGGTTTTCGTCATTGAGGCAATTTTTCATGAAAAACGACGCAATAGAAATTATCCAATTATTATTATCATTTGCATAATACATATTTGGGCATTTATTGATGGGCTAGTTGTATGCTTTAGTATTTTTTCGTCAACATGTACATAGTTTAGTCATGTTTTATTCTTCATCCAGCACGTCCGCCGGAATCGCCTGCCGATATCATACTGAACCGCCAATGTGTGGAGACTGGTTCGTGCGAGTTCGCCAACTAGTTTGAAGTTTGGGCCAACCTCGTTCGCCGCCGGAGCGATCTCGGGCCAACTCGCCGAACTCGAGCCAATGTTGGACCAACGTACACGAACTACCCCTCTACACGATCGCCTAAACGTTCGGTGTTGGAAGGTTGGGCGATCATTTGGTCGTGACATTAAATATGTGTGGTCGTGACATTAATTTTGTGGTGGCCAATTTTTATGTTTCACCGACACCCTCCGAGGCCCTTGTTTTGTTTACTAAGTTAGTCTAGAATTACCGTACTACTCGTATTAGGTGGATTATCGGTGTCTCTAAATGAAACGGCATAATTAAAAATAAAACTAAGGAAGCATATTTCGATAAACCACGCGAATTTTGAAAATTCACAGGGTATTTTCAGTGTTTTGAAAAAAAAATTGTCATTTTTATTTTATTTTTATGGTGACGAATAAAATTTCTACAACGATTTGAAATACAAATACAAAATGATATGTTTTTTTAAGTTCATGAATATGGAGTTGATGATGTCACAATATTGGTAAGTTTCCGGTGGCAGCTTACCAGTCAGTAGTATTTTTTACATAATGATAACCTTTGTAGACATCTCGGACCGTTTTGCATTGTGTGGTTTTAGATTGTTTTAAAAAATCAATAATTTTGAATGAAAATATGAAAACTACACGATTTTAAAACGATGACCAGTATCAGAATTTTATAATTTGAACGGCATCCCTACTTTGTCAAAATACCCCATTCAAGTTATATTTGCCCTTTTTGTGAGCTGTGCAATTTAGGCTTTCCTTTTTGTATGTCATCCCTTTGTGGTCACGTCCCTTTCTGTAAAAATATTTGAATATCGAGTGACGGCAGATAATTTTTGCGCTTTCGTAATTAAAATTGTTCGAATAAAAATAGATTGACATTGTACTACTTAGTGATAGCACGCGGTACTCCTCTATGCATTATGATATCACAATACGTATATGCAAAATGTAATTGTTCAATCTTCTACCAAAAAAGTGTCCTTATAAAGATATATGGTAGTGAGGTAATGAGGTTATCAGCAAGTACTAACTAGACAAATAAATATAGAAAAATATGCAAAGTGCGAATTGATAGGAACTAGTTAGATCTTCAAGAGGATCCAGTAATTCTCAACTGTTCAACATTACGCGGTATTTATGGACACTTAAAAAATACATTATTGATACGACATCTTTGAAAGAAGGGCTTCCCTGTTTGTTGTGAGGTGGGTTGATGAATGGACTAAGGATAGGGCTCTATTAATTCTTTCAGATCTCTAAGAGCCTCGACTTTAATGAAGGAAGAAATATTAACGATATAATAGCAAAGAAAAAAAAAAGTTAAATAAAAATAAGCGGCGTGAATTGATCGGATTTAGTAAGATCTTCGAAGAGATCCTATACTTCTCAGTAATTTTATATTTATTAAGTAAATGAAACGCGTTGTTATAAACCACGAATATATTTTATTTTCACCGACCGGTTTCGCTTAACTCAAGCTTATATTATCAAGATAAATAAACCTCTATAAATTAATAAAAATTTCTTTCATTAAACCACTTTTTTAATATATGAATATATCACCAGGATAAATAATATGCAATGGCAAGTAAAGCCAAATAATAAGCAATAGAACAAATTACAAACATAAATAAAAATTAACAACAAGTGCTGAAAGTAGGTAAGTAATTAATTAAAAATGAAAAAAAAAAATTATGAAATATTAAATAATAAATTTATAATAGAAATTTAAAAAGGAATAATTTTTTATAATAAACGTAAATAAAATCTAGAAAATATCAAGGCTAAAAAAGTAAAATTATTATAGTTATTATTATTAAAATTCATATTAATAAGCTTATAAATATATATATGATTGTGAAAATAAATTTAAGAGACAACTATTAAAAAAAAATGATCGTTAATAATATTCTTGACTATTAACACTTTTTCTAATTTATAAAATTTCAAATATAATTGAAAACCAGTTGTATTATTATTTTATATTTTAAGGGGGAAGATATCGGATTACAGAGAAAAATATTAAAATGTGCACTACGTCTAAACGAAGTACGTCGATTTTTTTTATTTACAACAAAATACCTGTCATTTTTCTGTTGAAAGCTACGCTTGTATCCAACTGAAGGTAGGGGTCTATGAATTCATTCAGTTCTTTAAGAGCCCCGATTTTTATGACGGAAAAAAGTATGAATGCCTATAGTTCCATTTGGCAAAAAGCAGAGTGGGCGAAATCAGTTGTTTTCATTCTGACGATAACAACGGAGAACAAGTATTTTACGTGAGTTTAACACAAGAAGGTACATTGTAACATTTCAGTTTGTCTCTAATTTTAAAGACCAGTTTTAAAATAAATCGTTAAATCTCATGGACACAATTTCACACCTATCGAGGAGCGAATATAAGAAGAGCGGAGATTAGAAAAAGTAAATCAATATTTACGATAGTGATCAGAGTTACTAGCATAATAAATAAGTCCAATAAAACTCGAAAATGTTTCTCTAATCATTATGTCTACTGATGATTCGTACTCATTCTCAAAACACTAAAATAGTTTAAAAAAACGTAACTTCCTAATTCTGGATGATAGAATAAAACAGAAACAAGAAAATGTTTCTCTAATCATTATGTCTACTGATGATTCGTACTCATTCTCAAAACACTAAAATAGTTTAAAAAAACGTAACTTCCTAATTCTGGATGATAGAATAAAACAGAAACTCGAAAATGTTTCTCTAATCATTATGTCTACTGATGATTCGTACTCATTCTCAAAACACTAAAATAGTTTAAAAAAACGTAACTTCCTAATTCTGGATGATAGAATAAAACAGAAACAAGAAAATGTTTCTCTAATCATTATGTCTACTGATGATTCGTACTCATTCTCAAAACACTAAAATAGTTTAAAAAAACGTAACTTCCTAATTCTGGATGATAGAATAAAACAGAAACAAGAAAATGTTTCTCTAATCATTATGTCTACTGATGATTCGTACCCATTCTCAAAACACTAAAATAGTTTAAAAAAACGTAACTTCCTAATTCTGGATGATAGAATAAAACAGAAACAAGAAAATGCGACCACAGAATGAAAGAAGCGGTTGGGTCGTCCCCGGAAAACATGGTATGATCAAATGAATCAAACACTGCATTAAAAAAAATGTTTTAAAAATATATATATTTGTATTTAAATTACCTTTTTACGAAAAGAAGTAAAAAGTCCCCATAAACTACTTTTTAGAATTTAGACGAACAGGTGCTTTTCTTTAAAAATCTACTTATTAAAAGTTTACAGTTTAAGTACTCATATATGTATTATTATCTACATAAAATAAAACACAATATGTATATAATAACATAACTAACTAACTAAGTAACCATCACGCCGTTTCCCCGCAGGGGTAGGCAGAGAGGACGGACCGCCAAACAACTCGATCGTGGCATACACTTCTTGCTTCATTCACATTCATACATAATAACATTAATTAGTTAAAACATAAATATTTCATTATAATCTGATATAAACTTCTTCTACTTATTGCTATAAAAAAGAAAACATAAATAAAAAAAAAAATAAAAAAACAAATATTAAACATGTAATAATATTTTCTAATAATACAATACAAACAATTTCTTTCACCTAGCTATGTCTTCAATATTTACTATATTTTTTATTTCAGCGGGTAACATATTTAAGCAGCTGGGAATCATGTGATCTAGCGTTCTTTGTCCATATTTATTTACATGCTAGGAACAATTCGTCCCTCATTAAAATTAAGACTATTGTATAATATATAGGGTTATTAATGTGCTGAAATATAATTTGGAATCGCGGAATTGTTCTTACGGAAAAAAAATTTGAGACTCTGGTTAAATTTTTGGATTTTATGCCTTTGGTAGTATAAACTTTTATGAGCTAATAATATGACAAACGAATTTTGCACTGATTTAAAATGAATGATATTTGATTTACAGGAAATGCCCCAAGCTGTAATTTCATTAATTATAACAGGTTCAACAAATGATAAATAAATTCAATTTTTAATGAGATTTAAAAACCTCATTTTAATATTTAATTATTGTAGAAAATAATATTAACATAACCCAAATGAAATACGAAAACGGAAAAGATGAAGATGTCATAAATTGAACTGGTCTCATTAGCTAAGTTGGTTAAGCGATTGCCCCGGATAGGCAGAGGACCTGAGTTCGAGTCCCAGATGCGACAATTTTTTTTTTTCTGTTTTCATATTTCATTTGGGTTATCTTAATATTTTTTAGATTATTCGAAGTATACAGATAGGAACAAAGAACAATAATTTATGTAATATACTTACAATAAAATTGCTTTTAGTCGTACACAATCTTTATTCATTTGTAAATCCCATTTGAGAAAGTAATCAATAATGACACCCGAATAAACATATTCTTTGCCAGTTTAACATTTTCGCAGATACACAATGGATGAATACCATTGTGTAAATAATCTGAAATGTGTGTTTTTATTTCAGGTGTAATATATACCTTCGCATTGGCGGTCTTATAAATAGGTAATCGTCACGAGACCATTTAAAAAGTTCATTGTCTTTTTGTAAAAGGTTCTTGATATTAATTGAAATATATGAATATATATTTTCGACACATCTTAAACCTGAAAGTGTTTTCTCAGTGCAATTATATCTATTTTGTCAAAAAGTTGTTCAGAAAATGTTTTCCGAGGCCACATTTTGTTAACCGTGTTTCTGACACTGACAAAAATAATTATTTTAGTCACATTTAGAATACTGCTTTGCAAACATGCACCCACCTAACTTTTCGTAGAAATTAAACATTGAGGTAGGTGCCTGTCTACTTCAGCGGCCATTTTATACGTGCCAGGGTTAGTGAAGCCATTGAACTTTTATCTAAGGATCGGTTGTTGACACGTACCGATCTACCGATGGTCAAAAACACATCAGTCAGTACTGAAGAACTAGACAATGTATAAAAGAAGATTGTCGTTAACCAAGAGCATCAGTCACTCAAGTGTCTTAGCAAAGTAAAGTAAAACAGTTCAGCAAAGATGAAGGTATTCCTGTGCGTTGTTTTATTTGGGCTGGTGGCTGTGTGCTGCGCCGAGCCCTCCAGGTTCAGGTCCAGCAGATTAAGGTCCAGGGTGCTCTCCCGCCAGGAGGTGGCCCCCGATACAGACCTTGCTCCGGTCCCAGCTGACGGATCCTATCCTCCTAGTGGCTGGAAGCCCGAGGGAGAAACACTGGAACTGCCCACGGAACAGACTGAGACTCCTGTAGCAGAATATGGCCCCCCAACTAATGAATATGGACCCCCAGCTTCTGAGTATGGTCCGGCCGCTCCTGTTGATGAGCCTGCAGGTGATGAGTTTGCAGCTGAAAATCCCGAAGCAGAGGCTGTGGCCGTAGATCAGAACGGTCGCCTGAGATCAGCTCGATTGAGATCAGCTTCCTACGTCATCATTCCTGCCTCCGCTCTCCAGAGAATCCAGATTGCTCCACGAGTGGCACCCGCCAAGCTTCGCAGAGCTAGGTTCTAGATGTCGCCTTTCCGTTGATCTCCCAATTGTTTTACTTTCACACTTGAATCATTTTTTTCTTCATATTTCTATTAATATTATAATGATATGTAAACTTTTTGTACGGCATGAATAATGTTACTCATATTAAAATAAATTATTATCACGACTGAAATGAAATCCCTTTTATCACTCGGTAAAAGACTCGCACTCGTCAATACTTATGTTTACCAATACATAGTATAACTTATTTGTATTTGTAAAGAAACAAAATGAATATATCCTTTTGATTTCATGGATAACTTCAAGGTTGTTGGAAAAGCGTACCCGTTTCTCCTGTCAATACGTCAATCAGTTTTGTAGTCGAATGAGAATTGTAGAAATGTGAAATTTAAATCAATCTAAGGCGGAAATTGACATTTTCAGTAAGAGTATAAAGGTTATAGGTACATATAGAATGTGAGTAAATGGTTTATCTCGTGGAAACTTTTCGATATTGGCTTATTTATAAAATGGAAAAAACGAAGGGGTTCGACTAACTGAGATGTATTGAATTCGAAAGGAAGAATATGAGATTTTTGACAATGTAAAAATCAAGCGTCAGAAAGTAATGGCTTAAATTCACTTTATTTCTTCACGAAGGTATGCAAGAGAAAAGAGGAACACCACACAATTCTATTTTGAGACTCACTTCTGTCTTCATTCGCTTTGATACATCGCCCGGAACATAATCTTATGTTATTTCATCTAATCGTATTGACCCGATTCAAGTTTTAGATTGATCGCGTCTTGTCATCCTAGGGCGTCACCGGTTTCATCTTCCTTTCTCTTACCTATCATATATTCTCTTCCAAAATACTGTCTGTCCATTGGCATCTTCAATCCTTCTAACGGTCAATAATTAGAGTTAATCAATGGAGTTGTCTAGTGAACTTGAACACTTTTGGTGGATCACGTCGAGGGCATGAAAATACATTAAAATATATTTAAGAGAAATTGAATGTTCCGTCATGATCCAGATCTTCAGTGGTTTCCCAGATAATGTAATACTTGTGGAAAGAGCGAAAGGAGTCTGACAAATCAAAAATGTTATCAACTATGTGTAAATCAATCGAAAAATAAAAACAATTAAACCGTGACACATATAGAGTCGAAGACAGGGTGAATTTGTTATTCCCGGAAAGGGCCTTTTATGGTCAATTTAGTACCAGTTACCTCATAGGAAACCTAATAAGCCAAATAAAGGTCCCGATTAGGACAACACGACAGCAAAACCTTTTTATTGACCCTTGTCGCACCGATGTCGAAAAGAGGTCATTTTTTTTTACTTCCAAATATGTACAATTGTACAATGCTCTGCTGGATTGTGGACATAAGAAAAAAAAGGATCTCTAAGAACTTGGTATCAATCTATCAAAATGTGATTTGTATACTTTATTACGTAACAAGTATTTGCTGTGATCATAATGCTCATACTTTTCACATGTTTTAATAATTTGCGGTTTTATCGTATTTTTTTTAAAACTTACCATATTTGGTATTACGTAAATAAAATTGAAAACCAAACCTTTAAAAAAATATGTTTTTTTGGGTCGTTATTTTAAATAATGACGGCAAATTTGTGTTCCAACGTAAATTGGTCGTTTTTAATTATAATTCACCATAATGCTTATTTTAATATTTAAAAAATGTATATATATTTTATATTTCGTTATATTTTCAAAGCAGACGGGATAATTTTTATTTAATCGCCGTTAGCCCCCAAATAATTGTTAATGGTGCATCTAAAATCGCGAAAAATCAATTTTTTCAATGGAATATATTTCATCACGGCATGTAAACTGGTTAAGATTTATGTGATAAGCTATCTAGACTAGCTCTAGACCTAACCTATAAATTAAAAACAATAAAGAGGTGCTAAATTTGCACAGCCGTCTAAACAAAAATAATTTACTATAGGAAGCGAAATAAGATTGTAGAATGAATATGTTAATTTATTTTTCGGGTAGAATCTGATAATATGGCTGGAAATAAACTTAACTATTCAACTAATGATATTACTAACAATATAATCACATGATACTATAATGATGACAGTATTTTCTTAGCAATAAGGCTTTATATGTTTTTTTGTTTGTTTCAGCAAAATCCATCAAACGGAGCGTTATAAAATTAGCACAGCTCGTGTCGGAAAAAAAAATGCAAATTAAACGGAACTATTCAGCTCGCAATGTAATTTCCACCCAACTGTTATAAAAATGTTGTAAAGAATCTGAACTATTGCTCAAAATCTCTTCTGCTTTGAGATTTGGGGATTTAAAATTTTCATGTTTTCATGTTCTTATTATGCTAGCAAGCATTCTTTCCACCTATTTAACATTTTCAGTTTTTTTTCTGTTCTCATCTTTATAAATGCAAGGAAGCGTTCTTTCCACCTAGTTAACATTTTTTAAATTCGTTTGGGCATTAACTATGTAACAATTTCTAGACATTTTGTTTTGAAGAGTTTTATCCAATATGTACTTTTGTTACTTAATTTTATTTATTCGTTCTTTAATTTTATTTTCGTTAACGCAAGTGAATGACACAAATGTGTGGAAACCAGTAGCAAAAAAAAAAAATTAACTAAGAAATGTGTTTAGTGGATAAAACTCTACGAAATTTTTTTTTGTCAGCTTATAACTTCATTTTGATATTGACAGATCTTTGAAATATTTATAGCGCTGTTTAAAAAAAGCCTATTGTCGTGTATAAAAAAGATGCCTTCACGGTTGTCGTGGTTTCCTGTTAAATTAAGTAATACGGTATTGTGGTCACATTGGCTAGCATATTGACCCATTCAGCGACCTTCTGTCGTCTGGTGATGCTGAAGGACCCAATGAAGAAGCCTTCCTCAATTGAAAATATCTTATTAATTGATAAACTAAAGTTTTTAAGACAAGATTTTTGTGCATAGCGCAAAGGGTAACAATTATTTTTATAAACAATAATTTTATAAAAAATTATTGTTGAGTTATTAATTATTATTATTATTATAAAAATATTATAAAATTATTAATTATTATTATATGAAGACATAATTTGTCTCGACGCCACCTAGTGAGGGATTTAGCCGTTACAAGCCTTCCTCATACAAATAAAGTTGGTTGTTTACAGGTGAAATATAATAAAAAAACCGTAATTATTGAATGAAACACTAGTATATATTGATTAACTTGGCGGGTTTGCGATAAGCCGACGTAGCTCAATGGTAGAGCATCTGACCGGATATTAGAAGGGTGTGGGTTCGAGTCCTGCCAGCGACATTTATCTTTGCTCGGAAGGTTTTTTCAATTTGGATGAGTGTTTTCAGGCTAATAATTATTGTTTATGAAAATATCTTGTTAATCTGTCTACTTTGGAGAGATTCATAATTCATTTCAGGTGAAGTCAGGAACCAAAGTTCGCTAAGCCGAATAAAAATTCAAATCACAGAAGCAACGAGAGTTTCTGAGGTGAATACAACTGAATATGAAACAAAACAGGAAATGTAAAAAGATATTTTAGTTTAGAATACGTTTTCGAAAACGCCCCTCAAAACTTTTTGAGTATTTAAAAAAAATACCGAAATTGCTTAAAGCTCGTTATCATGGGTTACAAACATTTTGTATTTTAAAGTCTCACTCTGAAAGTATATAATTTTTTTTTTCATTAAATGAGTAATTATTTTGTGTCGTCGTTATTAATAAAATTAATTTCTTCAAAAGGGTTAGTTTCAATTAATATTAGCCATAAAAATAATTTATTTTTAATTTCTATTATAAATTTTGTTATTCAATGTTTTGTAATATTTTTTTATTAAAATTTTTGATTAATTATTACCCACTTAATCAATTTTCGTTTATGTTTCTAATTTATCTATTCTTACATTATTGTGTTCTATGGTTTTTTTTACAGTAACTCCACACAGGAGACCAAGGAGGAAATAATTTCTCTCAAGGCCTATATCATCTTTGGGGATGCTGTGTGGAGGGAAGGGTTTATCATTTGTCTATGCTTGACATTATTATTTTTTAGTATTCTGTATATTCTTGATGAGGAATGCCTTACTTTCGAAACAAGTTGATATGCATGTATTAATAAAGTGATTACGAAGTAATTTTAATTAATTTATTTTATAGGAAATTCTTTGTTTAATTAGATTTTTTGATACTATGTATCCTGATGAGGGAATCTTTGCTTCCGAAACAAGATATGTATATATTAAACAGTGGTATAAACAAAGTATTTCATATTAATTTTATTCATAAAAACCACTTATTTGAAATGACATACATAACACACGCGATTCTTGGATGGATTTGAGATAGTATATACTAATAATTATTGTAGTAATGCCTTTAAATTTAATCAGGTCCACAAGATATTAGACAGATTTTAATAGTTAATAGGTAAATGCTTATTAAAGACAGTATTACTTTTGTAGGATCGTCTCTTACTCCTGCAAAAAGATTTTTTTCAGTCGCCCAAAACAAACCTGTTTTGAATACACAAAATTCCAAAAAAGGACAGATTTATAAAACATTAAGGTAGAGGACGAATTATTTGCGCCGCCATCTAATTCGTGTCAGGGTTAGTGGAGGTACTGAACTTCTATCAAACGATCCGACAATTAACACGCACCGAAACATCGATGGTCAAAAACACATTAAAAACAGCTCTGATCAATTAAGCAAAGTATAAAAGAAGCTTGACGAAATCTAAGAGCATCAGTCACTCAAGTGTAGTTCCCGAGTAAAGTAAAACAGTTCAGTAAAGATGAAGGTATTCCTGTGTGTAGTGCTGTGTGGTCTGGTGGCTGTGTGCTGCGCCGAGCCCCCCAGATTTAGGTCCAGCAGGTTAAGGTCCAGGGTGCTCTCCCGCCAGGAGGTGGCTCCCGCTACAGACTCTGCTCCGGCCCCAGCTGACGGACCTTACCCTCCTAGCGGCTGGAAGCCCGAGGGAGAGACCCTGGAACTGCCCACGGAACAGACCACTCCTGTAGCAGAGTATGGCCCACCTGCTAATGAATATGGACCCCCAGCTTCTGAGTATGGTCCAGCTGCTCCTGCTGATGAACTTGCAGTCGATGAACCCCTAGCAGATAACCCTGAAGCAGAGACTGTTGCTGTTGATCAGAATGGTCGCCTGAGATCAGCTCGCCTGACGTCAGCTTCCTACGTCATCATTCCTGCCTCCGCTCTTCAGAGAATCCAGATTGCTCCACGGAGAGTGGCACCCGCCAAACTTCGCAGAGTTCCTAGGTTCTAGGACTCTTCTGCACTAATATGACTGATTTCACTAGACTGATTATTTTTTTCTTAAGGAAGTTTTGTTTACATCTTTTAAAATAGCCCTTTGCATTTAAAAAACTGATTGTACTATCTCAAAACTTTAAGACTTATTCATCCAATGTAATTTGTATTCATTTCCTCAAACCTTAACCGTCTTGATTCTTACTTGCTGACATTTATTTAACTACTCTATTTATGACAATCCATAATTTTTTTAATTTCTTTGATTTCAATTATTTTTTGTTTTTATGTCAACGTCACTCACTTTCTCAAATTATACTTACAGAATTATACGCTGTACAGAAGTTGAAAACTGAGATTAATTTTTTTTTCTATTCTAGTCAAAACAATCTTTTTTTCGAAGTCTAAATTTTCTCTCCCACTTAATACTTCCATTTCTCATTACCCTTCGTCACGTTTTTTAAAAACATGTTTTTTTCTAACAAAACAAACATATTTGCTTTTTTTATATCAACTGTTATATGTTAATCACTTTGATAGGATTGCTAAAAACACTCAAAAGGTAATAGGCAAAAATCATTTTTTAACATTTTACCTATACTTCTGAAATACATTATTCTCTTTCAGCATAGATAAATATATTTTTGTAAGTATAATTTGGGTTACTCACGAATACATACATAGGTTGTTTACTTTAGGAAAAATAAAATATTCTGCTTTGATCGTATACAATTTGTTTTTATTTGTGCATAGAGGTGTAAAATAATAATTGTAATCAAATAAACAAATTTCCTGGAAGTTTGTGGCAGAGGAGAATCATACTAAAACAAATATTTACAAAGAGACTCGTCCTAAATAATAGGGGAACTTTGAAGTCAACTTTTGATAATAAATCACAAATGTTTTCCAGAGAAAAATCATTAATAACTTCAAAAGAGATAAATTATCAGAAGTTGTATCACAATATTGATAATCACCAAGGAAGTATACCGGCATAGTTGAACTTACTGGAAGTCCTTTACGTGGAATATTCACTGTTTTTTAAACAATTGATTGATTGAAAGCATAGTTCAACAAGCAAATCTAAGTTACTGGTTTAACATAAGGAAAAAAATCATTAAAAAAAAGAGAAGGAAAGAGAAAAAAAAGTAACACTTATAAATACAATAACAACGAAAAAGTATCAAGGTAAACATTTCCCGAAAAGTTTCCTTCCTAACTATGAATATAATTTTAAAATTATTGTATAATAAAGTCTTTTTCTAATACAAATGAAAGTATTGAGATGTATACACGAATGGCGCCCCTGATGGTGATTGTAATTGTCCAAAGTATTGGAATCCCTGGGGAAGAACTTGGGCTTGTGGAGCAGCCACCAACTTCTGGTACTGGAGTTGATTTTGTGGGAATAGAACTATAACTGGAGCGACCTGCGTTTTATCTGCAGCTGGGGCAACTGGCGTATCTTGCGCAATTTGTTTTTGGTTAGGTTCCTTCTGGGTCAACTTTCCATTCTGATCACTGCTACTTCCGTCTACGTCGACATTTTCAGTCTCTGGTTCAGCTTGCGGTGGTGGAATCGGCGTCGTAGGTGCTCCATAAGTTGGGGAAGGTGTTCCATAAGTCTGGCTTGGAGAACTGCCCTCTTGTCTTGGTGGAAGGGTGAAAGCCGGTCCTGAAGGCCTCCATCCAGATGGAGGGTAGGGTCCGGACTGTGATGCAGGGTAAGGTCCGGACTGAGACGCAGGATAAGGTCCTGATTGGGCTGCTGCATATGGACCACCTTGGTGTGGTGCTGCCTCCTGTCTTGAGAAAACTCTGTTTCTCTGCCTGTTGTGATACCCAGGATGTTCGGCCGATATCACTGTTACCGCAATCAAGAAAACTAAAGCAATTCCCTTCATGTTGATCTATTGATTTGATCGATAAGATCTGACTGATGGTTCTCCGAGTGTGTGTAGTGTTTTTATAGCAGTCCAAATATTTGGCACCACGTGACCAGTATGAAAGCATACCGGAGCACCCCTTCCTAATCTATTGCTCATCGCTTACAAAATTTCGGGTATGGTTTGGTATCTTCGTTCCATCGATATTCCTCAGGTGATAAGGTCGGCCTGACATTGGCCCGGTGTTGTGTCATCGGGGGCGATCAGCATACTAAGTGCTCGGGGCTCGGGTTGCCGAAGACGGCAATTTTGATTTACATTCAAGCCGTGGAATTTCCCTCCATTGTTTTGCAAATGGCGCTAAAATTTATTGACTCATTACTACGTAAATATTAACCCAGATTAAATTTATCCGGGGCTTTAGAATACCGCTTTGTGGGAATTATGTTAAGTCAATATTTATAGCTAAACAATTTAATGTGTACCCATCTCAAAAAAGTCTTGTGCATATAATATATCATGTTTACGTAATTTAATAAAATTTACAAACTTTTTTGTAAACTAATTATGTCAACAATATTTATTTTTGTAAATAAACTGGTCTTAAAGCAGTATGTACAAGAAAAGGGGGCCTCGTTTTTATTTAGTAAAGGAGTATTTCAATAATATTCATTATCTATTTCATGAATAAAAACGTTTTGTCTTTTTTAATATATATTCGTTCCATACAGAAGGTCCTAGGGGAAATTTTCCTTCAGGGCCTATGTTGTATTTGAGGAAGCGTGTAGGGTGAGATAAACTGGGAAGTGTATTGTGGGTGTGTCCGTATGTACGAAGTAGTCTCAGCTTTTCACACTTATGCTGAAATTGATCAAATATTTAAAAAATATTGAGAGGATGTATTCAAATTCATTAGTCTGGGTCTTGAAATCGAAAGGTCTATGTAAATTTATGACACGAGTTTTCTTTCAGATCGGTACAGATCACACTTCTAGGAATTATCTGTTCACTATCTTCCACCGTTAAGCATTCATTCACTTCATTTATAAAGTTTTTGTTACATCTATTTTGGAATTCCCTTTCTGTCCAAAAAACAACATTGCACTGTGAAAGCCCAATATCAATTATGGAGAGTTTATAGAATACTCTATATTATTTTTATTGAAAAAAATAATAGTCAAAAGGTTACGATATTCAGAACTCTCCAAAATCAACGGACAAACGATTCATGCTTCATTACTTGCCATTGTGAACTCCAGCAATTAACTGCTCCTTTAACGTGGTACGTGACTGTGACTAGTCCGGTTGGTCATTTGTTCAGTGCACCGTTGCCGCTGTAACAGAATTCGGTAGTCCTTATACATAAACGCCAAAACACTTCCTGCATAACTGTCAAACAGCTGTTGTTGCTGTGTTTGTTCAG
Source organism: Halesus radiatus (assembly GCA_022606495.2). NCBI lineage: Eukaryota > Metazoa > Arthropoda > Insecta > Trichoptera > Limnephilidae > Halesus > Halesus radiatus. Next base: position 68,362 of record JAHDVE020000101.1, read on the forward strand.
TCGATGGCGTTGGCCAGAATTGTTGAAGAGCTCTATCGAGCAGGACATTGCTCGATAGAACTCCCAGAATGGAGAAATGACGAAAGATTTTTGGAGTTGGTTGGCATGATAAATCTTAAATATGTTAATTACTACGCATTATTAATAACGGTACCTAGCTTTAATTATAAATAATCTATGTTATATCTTAAAGAACTTACGTGAAGGTTAATTTATTTTTCTCGAGCGCATTTCTTTGTAAATGCCATCCATTGACTGCGTTCAATCTCAATTATTATTCGACGGCCTCCGTGGTCGAGGGGTAAGGCTCTCGACTACGAATCCGAAGGTCGCGGGCTCAAATCCCGGCGTGCGCAAGTAATTTTTATTTAATTAATTTGTGTTGTTTCACAATTAATTCATTTAAAAATAATATATGGTATATTTGCGCACGTTCCAGAGTGGAAGATACTCGCAGTATCGCCCTGGTGAAAGACCACCATTCAGAATTGAAACGTTGCTTGAAATGGCTTTTAGCCGTGTTTGGTGACCAGATCTGAATAGCCAGGTATTTCCCATTTTCCCCACCTTCCTCTCCCCCTTCTCCATCCCCTCCCCAATACCTTCAGCCTCACAACATTCCCCAATTGGGAATGCCATAGTCTCACTGGCTCCAGACGGTTGGGAGCAGTTTGGGACACTTGTGCGGTATTCATATAATTTTTTTTTTTTTAAATTACGCCTGGCAATTGATTTCTTTAACCACTTATAGTTGGTGTAAAATGTATGAATAAGTTAACTAATAGATCAGCTTTACTACATTGTTTCGTATGTTTAAGAGTATATAGTACCTAGCTTCACCAGAGTTTCCACACTCATTTTTTAATATCCTTTTCTTATTAAACAACTGCTTGTTTCGATAGCACTGAAAGAATCCCAATTCTGGAATTGGCAGCGAAAAAAGGTGAAGAAAGGACTGAAGAGAAACGGGAGGATGCCACGGAAATTTAATAGGCCTACCTTGTTCGTGGATATCCTTAGCACTTAAATTCACCTCACTGAAACTTCATAATCCAGAATTGGCTAGATGCTCCTATCGCGGCGTTGAACTCCCTTGTCATCACGCGACGAGCGTTTTGATCGAACTGAAACTGGCAAAATCTCCTTCCAGTGACAATAATAATACGGAGGGGTGGGTTGTCAACTATGTGAAAATTATGCATTTAAGATGCCAAAACAGTGTTTTTTTTAAATTTATTTAAGTTATGAAGTTGTGAATTCTTGCTTGTCGTTTGAGTGCCAAATTGATTTGACAGTAAAAGTCATGCCTTGTGACGACGACTACTACTATCTCTAAACAAAGAAACAAATAAATATTCATTTAAAAATTTTATTTCATTCTAAATGTTTATTTTTTCTAAACATATTTAAATAATAAAGTTCTTAAGTAGGTACCTACTTGTGTTTTCCATTTTGAAAATATTCTACCTAAACATACGAGTACCTGCTTCTTTTGAATATGTAATCTGTGGCTAACCAGAGTGATATATCTACGGGCTAACCTCAATACAACATGGCGGGTTCAATGGTTTTTATATTAATTTTAAAATGTTGTAACCTTCCCGGTACTAATAAAAACAAACTGTGGTAATTTCAGCAAAATCGGTCAAGTAATTTTCGAGAAAATCGAGGACAGGCAGACAAACATTCATTTTTATCTATAGAGATTGGAACATTTGGGACAGTATCTCTAAGCTATCTTTTGAGAGAATAAGATCTTCGGACACTATGGCATCTTGTTTTATGTTTTAATAGTTAAGTAAATATTTTAAGCTGATTGTTAAAAGGCTCTGTATGTTGCGTAAGTTAAATGTTTGCATTAAAATAGACTTTTAAATGGGATATTCATTAATACAAAATTTGCACACGGTTTAGATTTTGTGAGCACACTTTAAACAAGATTTTTTTCCACAAAATACATTAAGTATACAATATCTACCATTGGGGGAATCCTTTATAAGATGATGTTTAATCAAATCCAATCTTAGTTTAGTTTAAAATGTATAATATTTTATATTCAAAGTAGTCTTAAGCAAACTGAATAAAAACAAAGATATGATACACTTAAATAATTCTGTAAATTTACATCTGTTCGTGCTATACTGTGGATTAAAATTTTGAGTCAGCAAACATCTCAATCTGAATGTAACAAAATAGTGTTACATGCTCATAACACAGGACTAACTGCGATCGATGTACTTCTAATTTCCAGATACCAAAATAACTACGGTCAAAGAACCTAAAAATACTATCTACGTATCAAAAATTTACAACATGTTAACCAATTCCAAAAAAAAATGTGAACAAATTTTTTGAAGGAGGTGAATGCTGAAAAATTACTAATCTGAAAAAGATTTTATGCACCATTTTTTTTTTTTTTTTTTCTCTCTTTTGTGTTTTGTACCCCTTTTACTTTTATAAATGTTTTTTTTTTCATATAAAGTAATATTGTAATATGTAATACACCTATCTTAAATTAAAAATACATACTGTTGATAAACTGATATCAGTAACAATAAAAAACACATAAATTTGTTGTAGACCACTTCTATTTTATTAAAACTCTACCGGTTTCGGAAGCACCCTTCCTTCATCAGGAGAATATTAAAACTAACTTATGATATAGAATATTGACAAGACATATAAATTTTAGGTGTTGGAGTGGGGGGTAAGCAAATGGGTAGAGAACAGAGCGATTTATTGGAAAAATATTAAGAATAGGACTAAAAGATAAGTTAATTTGGTTATTTAAAATACTAGCATTAATATTCAGGGATTTTCTAATTTCGAGTGCTTCTAAGTTATCCAATTTTTTGTTTTTATTGTTACGGTGAAGAATTGTAACCCCTGTGTCCTTGTTAAAAGTGTGATCTTTTGAAATTAGATGATTGGTAAATTCTGAAAAGTTATTATTATTTAAGCATCTTAAATGTTCTGTGACTCTAATATTTGTGTTTCTAGTTGTTTTACCTATGTAGAATGATGGACAATCATTACAACGTAGTTGGTAAATAGCTGAGTGGCTTAATTTATGTTCGCTATCTTTAGTATTTTTTAGTAATTTACCTAAATTGTTATCAGTATAGAACGCGGGTTTAATGTGGGAAGGAAATTTTTTTGTGCTAAGTGAGGAAAAGTTGGATATATATAAGATTCTGCGTCATTGAACGGGATTTATTATTTTATTACTATTTTCAGGTGTATTAAATAAAAATGTATTTGTTGAAATGAGTTTAAGTTTCTTATTGAGGATTTTATCAATTAAATTTGTAGAATAACCATTATTTAGAGCAATTTGTTTAATTTTTGAAAGTTCAATCGTGAAATTAACAGATGATAGTGGGATTTTTACTAGCCGGTGCACCATTAAATGATAAGCAGAATGTTTATGTGAGACCGGATGGTTTGACATGTTATGTATTGTTATATCTGTGTACGTCGGTTTACGAAAAATGTTGAATTCAATTCTGTTATTTATTGAAGTTAGTGTTAAATCTAAAAAAATAATCGATGCATTACTGCCTATCTCTAAAGTGAATTGGATGCTTTTGTGGAATGAATTTATAAGAAGAAGGAATTTAGTCAGTTGCCGATCTGTTCCTGTCCAGATACAGAAAATATCGTCTACGTATCTTTTCCATGTAAGAACAAAATATTTTTTTCTAAGTTATTCATATAAATATTTGCTAACAGTGGACTCGTCGGCGCGCCCATCGGAAGCCCTTGATTCTGCTGGTAGATACAGTTGTATTGGAAATAATTTTGGTTTATGCACATATTGAATAGGCGGGACAGGTCATTAATCATATCAATATCTAAATTAGAGGAGTTTAGGATATCTACAATTATTTCTTTGCAATCAGTAGTTGGGACATTTGGGAACAAATTAATTACATCAAAGGAAATAAGTTTGGCATTATTGGGAATAACTAAGTCCTTAACTGCACTTATCAGTTCAAAGGAGTTCTTGATTGTATACTTAGGGGAAAACACATTAATATTATTAAAGACATTCGTTATGTGAGAAGCTATTATGAAATTCGGGGAAGCACAACATGATACCGAGGGTCTGATGGGTTTATTGCTTTAATGTATTTTCAAAAACTCGTATAACTTAGGAATTTTAGGATTAAACTGTACAAATTTATTTTGGTTAGGATAATCATCTTTGAAAATTCCAGATTTACAAGCTCTTATTGCATTTTTAACATCTGTTTGAAATTTATCATTGGGGTCTTTCGTTAAAGTGACGAAATCATCACTTTTTACAGTATCAGTAAGATTAACGGGACTTTATTGTAATAATTAGATTTAATTCAGAGTTCACTATTTAACTGATTTTCTGTGTAATAACTGAGAACCAGTTTAATTTTAGTGAGGGAAAAGTCCAACCATCTTTGGCAGTAATTGTTTTCGGTACATACTTGTATAATTGTCCCGCATCCTCCCAGTTATATCACAGAAACTATCAATATGGCTATACTTGGAATACCCGCGATGTTCGTGGCACATTAGTATTCGTTTGGTGTAAACCCAGTAATATGCACTCCAACAGGGGTATCCAATACCCACACTCCAGTCAGTGTGCCGGCTTCTCATTCCGTACCGATCATTTAGTGTTTGCATCTTCGAACGGGACGTCCAATATTGGAATCAATGCCCGACTAGACAAATTCTGTATGCATTTTGTGAAAAGTTAATAAAATAAAATAGTTTTCTTTGATCATTGTATTATAAAATGCCTCCACTAGATGCAGGTAGCGTTATTGGTTTATCGGCATTGGGTCAAGGATTCATACGCAGAAAATAAACTGTTTTTATAATACTTCACTACTCATTTATTTATAATGATTTTTTACAGATGTTCACACTTACGTGAGAATAATTCGTTTATAAAAACTCAGTTAATATACATAAACGACATAAATGACATAAATGAAATAAATGGCATAAATGGCATAAATGACATAAATAACATAAATAACATAAATGCCATAAATGACATAAATGACGTAAATAACATAAATGACATAAATGACATAAATGACATAAATGACATAAATGACATAAATGACATAAATGACATAAATGACATAAATGACATAAATGACATAAATGACATAAATGACATAAATGACATAAATGACATAAATGACATAAATGACATAAATGACATAAATGACATAAATGACATAAATGACATAAATGACATAAATGACATAAATGACATAAATGACATAAATGACATAAATGACATAAATGACATAAATGACATAAAATGACATAAATGACATAAATGACATAAATGACATAAATGATAAATGACATAAAATATATAAATGACATAAATGACATAAATGACATGAATAAATGACATAAATGACATAAATGACATAAATGACATAAATGACATAAATGACATAAATGACATAAATGACATAAATGACATAAATGACATAAATGACATAAATGACATAAATGACATAAATGACATAAATGACATAAATGACATAAATGACATAAATGACATAAATGAAATAAATGACATAAATGACATAAATGACATAAATGACATAAATGACATAAATGACATAAATGACATAAATGACATAAATGACATAAATGACATAAATGACATAAATGACATAAATGACATAAATGACATAAATGACATAAATGACATAAATGACATAAATGATATAAATGATATAAATGACATAAATGATATAAAATTAGAAAATAATCAGATAAACATTAAAATCATTTAATTAACATAACACAACAAAAAAATTACACCCGCTATTCGTCATACCTAAAATACATCCCCAAACATAAACACCCTTCGCCCAGCGACAGATCTCTTATATTGCTCCCAAAATGTTCAACTCACTGAGTACTGATACTAGGAAATCGTAATCTGATGGTCTTTATAGCACCAGTATTCAGAATTGGTTATTTGCAAAAGGAAGGAATTATTATAAAGAATGTCTTACACCGTAAAATAGATTAATTACTATTATTATTAATATATTAACTTATTTAACAATACTTTTTTTCTAATTTTTCGCTCAATGATACATAATACAAAAATGAGTAATTGACACAAAGAGAGACACAAGAAATACATAATAAAATTAGCTCAATATTTTTAAGTCCCTAATAACAGGACAATTTTTCTAAAACTATACAAATTATCAAAAAAATGTCGATAATTTGTAAAGTTTAAATTAATTAGCACACTTCTCTTACTATGTAGTCTTCACATTTGAGATAGAGAACCAAAGCAGTTAATATTATTTAAGAATGTATTCCGGTGGAATACATTCAGAAAATTTGCCACCTTAAACAACAGGAATTAGGTACATTTATTTGAATACTGTTGAGACATATGTAGTATCGTGATGACCTTCAATTATTTTGTATAAACACATTAAATCAATCAATTGCCTTATAACTTTACGTGGATTAATGTTGAATTATTCGATACGTACGTCGTATGATCTAAGATGGTCATGTAGACCACATTTAAAGATAACATTCTTAGCTTTTTCTTAAAACAATTTCAACAACGTTTCCATATCCCAGTTTACTTCTAATTAAGGTGGTGATATAACGCATAATTTCACAATATCGACATTCTTCCCGGTACCCTTTCAAAATATTGAACCGAAGTAATACGTACGACAACAAATTGATGCACGAGTATAAAATGTATCGAGACCATCTCCTGTTCCGATCCCATATTCCTCTTCCAATCATCCCTTTCTTCTTATTTTGTGTTTTATTTATCTTGTTAGCTTCATAAATAAAATATCTGTATTTAACCACTGTTAGCACAAGAAACTTTATTGGCTTACATTTTGTTAAACTTCCTTTGTGTATATATTTGAATTAAAAGCTGTTTGTTTCTTACAAATAGATGAATCCTTGCCTATTTCTCTGTCGCCCAACATTATATATCTTCGAATATAAAAAAAGTTTTTTGTAAGATAATCTAGTTACAAAATAAATAAAACACATATTATAAGCCCCCTACTTGACGACACCTATTCTAACACGTTGTTATAATCTGATTTAAAGTATGTCACATTCGGTTTGTTTACATTATTTATTTTGTAATTTGGTTGATTTTCACTTTCGTTTTTGAATACATTCGTGACCCGTCCGTAGAAATGACTATTGTATTACACCACGAATTACTCCACTGTTGTTTCAAAATTCCCAGCCTGTGTTCTCGTGACCCAATGTTATACCTAATGTCCTCTCGTGTTTCTAATATTTCATTTAAATCCTGGCTTAGATACGCGCTTCCATGTCCCTTGCGTTAGATGTTTTTGTTGCGTTAGATCTGTAAACTTACCAAGGCGTATTGTTCCGATTCACCCAACGAAAAGAGAAACATGTTTGTCCATCTACATGCCTATTGTGTTTGGCTTACAATTACATTTCAAATAGGTTTTTTATCAAATTTCGCTCTTTTTGTTCTCACTTGGATTGGAAAAGAGAATGTTGAACACATAACTAGACCTGGGTCGCTAGCACAGAACATCGATAAAGGATTAATCGATAATGTTGATAACTTGTCATCGTTCCCATTTTTTCGTTCGTCATTTTTGTTGTAGTGTACTGTTGTTTGGTCATCGGTGATCTGTAGTCTTATTCAGGAACGATGACTATTTACTGACATTATCGACAAAAACCTTTATCAATGTTCTGTGCTAGGGAGCCAGGGGCCTGACTCCTGTACTTTTTAAAGATAAGGCATTGTACTTATCATTGGAATAAAGATATTTTGCATAACTGCGATTTCAATAACATTTCAATTACAATACATTTTAAAGTTTATGGTTTAATTTTCACAGTATTATAAATAATTATAGGTGCATCATACATACGTAATATGTGTAATTTATTATTAATTACTTTACAGTTGTAGTTTATTATATTTTTTTTGATTTTCAATCACTTTTATTTGACATTTCCGGCTTTGGTATAGCTACTTTACAAACATCGAATTTGGCGTTCAAGGTGATGTATTCCAATGGATGACATCTTACCTGTCTGGATGAGTAGCCTCAGTAAATTTAAATAAATGCACATCACCTGAAACACCCATTGAATTTGGAGTTCCTCAGGGGTTTGTCCTAGGTCCCATTCTCTTCATTATCTATACTAATCGTCTTGAACACCTCATTCACTCAGCTGCCTTTAAATCACAAGGCTATGCAGATGATCGTCTGATCTTTAAATTTTGTTCCCGGATGAAAAAGACGTTCCAAAAAATAAGGTAGTTAGCTTCATTAATACGGTTTCAAGTTGGATGTCTGTCAATAAACTCAAACTTAATCCGGAAAAGACAGAATTTATTTGGATAACTTCCCCTGGAAGGCAAGGCCTCCTTGATTTCAGTCCAATACCTATTCAGGATACAGATATAATCCCTTCTACAGAAATAAAATTTCTAGGTTTCACTATAAACAATAGTCTTTCTCTCGAAAATTTCAAAAACTGTAAGTTCTGGCTTTTCCATCTTAGGCAGATAAAATCAATCAGGAGATGTCTTCCCTCTGATGGAGCAAAATCACCCATAAATTCCTTCGTTGTCTCACTTATGGACTATTGTAATTGTGCATATGCTAGCCTCTCTCAAAAACAATTCAATAGAATCCAGTCCGTTTTCAATGCTGCGACGAGAATGATATCTGGTGAATCTAAATATTGTCATATAACCCCAATTCTAAGGAATCGCCTTCATTGGCTTCGATTCCCTGAAAGAATAGAGTTCAAGATCTGCTTACTGACCTTCAAAGCATTGCAGGGAATGGCGCCAGCCTATATATCCGAACTATGTATGCATCCGACAGAATTTAAGCGACAGCTTACTCTGAGGTCAGCAGATCTAGATGCCACTAATCGTCTAATTGAACTTTCAAGGTTTAATCGAGCCGTCTACTATGATCGCTCTTTTCGTGTAAATGGCCCTCTCATTTGGAATAAACTTCCCCCAGCTATTACCAATATCCAGGAATTGACTGAATTTAAACAGGCTTTAAAAACCTAATTATTTAAAAAATCCTACTGTCAATGAATTTTAATTTCTCTTCAATTTATTATAGAAAGCCATTTTCTCAAGCCTCCGGTAGTTGTTTGGTTTCGGTTTCCTCCGTATTTATTTTATTTTATTATTTTTTTAAATGTAAAGTCAGTCATTGCTGAATATAACCCGACACCCGTCTTAAAATGTTACTATTTTGCAGTATTATTGTGAATGTATTATTTTTGTATACCTGTGTATATACTGTATGATATTTTGTAAATTTATTAGATGAATATGCACCTTAGGAGTACTGTAGGAGTAATATTAAGAATAAGCAAGAATGTACGTAATATGTTAAGAATGTATAAATTGAATATAAAAGAAACACTGTAAGAATACCACTGAATGGAGTTAGTTAAGCAGTTTTTTTTAAATATTTTCTTCAAATGCTTTATAACTTTGTGGCATCATTATTAATTATATAATTGAAAATACACTTTATATATACCACTTTATTTAAAATATATAAATATTTCTACATGTTTCGATAGCAATGCTATCATCTTCAGGAATAAATGAATACATTTATTAGTAACAATTATTATTTTTATAAACAATAATTATTAATCTAAAACACTCATCCAAATTGAAAAAACCTTCCGAGCAAAGATAAATGTCGCCGGCAGGACTCGAACCCGCACTCTTCTAATGTCCGGTTAGATGCTCTACCGTTGAGCTACGTCGGCTTATCGCAAACCCGCCAAGTTAATCAATATATACTAGTGTTCCATTCAATAATTACTGCTTTTATTATATTTTCACCTGTAAACAACCAACTTTATTAATATGAGAGAGGCTTGTAACGGCTAAATCCCTCAAATAGATGGCGTCGAGACAAATTATGTCTACATTTTATTGGTGAAAATTGCTTTGACTTGTCAAATATTTATTAATTGATAAACTAAAGTTCTTAAAAACTTAAGACAAGATTTTTAGCATATGCAAAGGGTGGGTCACTATTTTTATAAACACAATTATTACCAGGTCACTTCATCTGAAATTTTCGAGCAAAGAAAAACTCACTTAATGGTTACTGTTGCCGAAAGCTTAATTGTTAACAATACAGCCTCCATTCAATACCACGTTATTGGCCTGCCCAACCGCGAGACGCGGCGTCGAGACAAATTATGTCTACATTATGCCATCTATTTGAGGGATTTAGCCGTTACAAGCCTTTCTCATACTAATAAAGTTGGTTGTTTACAGGTGAAAATATAATAAAACAGTAATTATTGAATGAAACACTAGTATATATTGATTAACTTGGCGGGTTTGCGATAAGCCGACGTAGCTCAACGGTAGAGCATCTAACCGGACATTAGAAGGGTGCGGGTTCGAGTCCTGCTGGCGACATTTATCTTTGCTCGGAAGGTTTTTTTTTTTTTTTTCAATTTGGATGAGTGTTTTAGATTAATAATTATTGTTTATAAAAATAATAATTGTTACCCTTTGCGCTATGCACAAAAATCTTGTCTTAAGTTTTTAAGAACTTTAGTTTATCAATTAATACATTTATTAGTATTCATTTATTCCTGAAGGTGATAGCATTGCTATCGAAACATGTAGAAATATTTATATATTTTAAATAAAGTGGTATATACAAAGTGTATTTTCAATTATATAAGTTTTTTTTAAGTTTATCTTTAGTAAAGCCCACTTGAATTGAAATAACACAAAACTGCCCTATATAAATGCTTTGTTAATATTGTTATTATTATCGTTAAATCGGTTCATTTAATATGCGATAAATACTGTTACGATACAACTGTTAGGCTCATTTACTTTGTGTAGTGCATAAAATTCTCAAGAGTGGATCTCAGGTATGGAGACCAGAGAACACTGTCTATGTACTAATGGTCGAGAAAATTCAAAGGAAATTCTTACGATTCGTCTACATGAGAGAGTTCGATTTTTTCCAATAGATGTTTCCAACAGCATTTGTCTCTGGAATGCTGGGTATCTCCCCTTAATTCTAGGAGGGATATAGTATTTACTGCTTATGGATTATAAACTCCCGAAGGTTGTTTTTTTAATACCTGACATCCTGACTAAAATTGGATTCTGTATGCCAGATTATTTAACGCCAGGCCGCCAACACAGGCTTCTGATTCTTCCCATATGCGGAACTAATTTACCAATGGTGATGCCCCTGGGAAAACTTACTAGGTTATTTAAGTATTACATATGATGACAAATGATAAATAAATTGCACGTTCCAGAGTGGAAGATACTCTCAGTATCGCCCTGGTGAAAGACCATCATTCAGAATTGAAACGTTGCATGAAATGGATTTTAGCCGTGTTTGGTGACCAGATCTGAATAGCCAGGTTACCTTCAATACCTTCAGTCTCACAACATTCCCCAATTGTGAATTCCATAGTCTCACTGGCTCCAGACGATCGGGAGCAGTTGGGACTCTTGTGCGTTTTTATTCATATGAATTTATTTATTTATTGTATAATATACGCCTTATATGGGCTTTTACATATAAAGTTAGTTATATTAAACAGGTGCAAAACACATCACAGTAGGTTGAAAGTTAATATACCGAACAAATACATGAATAACATAATGTAAGTACCATTCTAAGTAATAAGTTCATTATTATTCGAAATTACAGTACGAACTATCAAGTAAGTTATACCTATGTATGTGAACTATATTTTTTGCTATTATCGTCAATGTTAAAATGTTTTTGTAAAATGAATAAATTTAAAAATTTGTCCCGGATAGACGTGGCACAATTTAGTGAACCCATTTGACTCTTTGTATAAATTTTTATTCCTAGTAATAGAAAAGTATTTTTGAGATGACGTATGAATCTGGAGACAGCTAGGAGTGTATGATTTCTCCTTCAGAGAATTCGTGAGTTGGGTAGTTATATAAATGGGAATTATACCAGCAAGTGAGAGATCATAGGTTAAACACAACAACTATTACAGAACAATTTTTAATGCATTCATTCAACTTTAAAAAGAAAATCATCTTTCCCAGACCTGGAGGCCTATTCTGGTTCTTTTTTAGGAACTTTCCTTATCCTTTTCCTTACGGTAAAAGACTTCTTGCTTAACTGTGGTTCCAGTTCTCTCTGATGACAGCTGTCATTCAGCGATCGACATTATTTAAACATATCGATATTTGTGTAGTTTTAACAACGAAAAAACTCATTATTTTATAAGTACCTACTTTAAAAATTACTACTGAGTCATTGTCACATAATAATGCTATTGAATTAACCGAATTGACGAAATTGCGATGTTTGTAAACTACCTATGTCAAAAGCTATAAATGTCACATAAAAGTGATTTAAATTCTAAAATTTATAATTAACAACACGTATAAAGTAAGTAATAATAAACTACGTGTACGATACAACTATAATTTGTAATAATACTGTGATAATTAAAGTACAAACTCCTTTAAAAATATATTGTTATTGACATGCAATCGGAATCATAGTTAAGCCTAAAGGAAGGGAAAAGTAATTTTCTTCAAAAAAAGAAGCAGAATAGGCCTTAACGAAAAAGCTGTGTCAAAATATTTTTAACATTAAACGACTACAGAAGCGTTCTATCAGGTTATTATAATTATTCGTGTTTATAATTACGAAAACGTATAAATAACTTCTACGAAAACAAGCATTTTTTATAAAACCTACAAACTAGTTTAATTTTCTACCCTAGTTATGTTGCCATAATTTTAAATGCAGAGCAAATTACCTTCCCCGAACAAAACAGAACCGTTTTGAAATCAGTATTTAATTAGAAACTCAGTCAAAAGAAAAACGTTCCAACTTTCGGGTTTACTATCAAATAACGTTTTGAATTCAAAACACGTAGGCAATTAGCGACGTCAGATGTCGTTTGATTAGTTTAGGGACTAAGATTAGGGAACTCAAAATGTGTTCGGACTTAAAAAAATTGACGAGTTTGAAGGTCAAAGTTCAAAAATTGATCGCTGTCCACCTCGGGCAAGCAATGTAAAAAATAATGGCGATCTTACAGCCTTACATGAGTAACTTTGCAGGTGGCCAGGAGAGGAATTAATGAAGCCATGTTTTTTTTACTAGGCTGAATTTTATTTTTCAATTGTGCCTCTCAAGCATAATAATTATGCAATGATTGTTTTCATTTTTATGATATTAAAGCAATTGAAAAAAACTGTGAAAGTGATTTTCTTTAAAAATAGATTTATTGCATACGATCCAGCAAGGAACTCCAGTAAAAATATTATGGCTATAAGAATGTATATTCATATAGATCAGCAAACGATGATTCTCAATATACGAGGTGTGTTCAAAAGAAAAGGTCAATTTTGATTTTTTTTTATGTTGGCACACATATGTTTATCATATGTTAGCATTATCAGCCATTTTGGATCAGTGGTTTGTTTTTGACAACTAGAAAGGTTAGTCACGTTTTTGGGTGTTCTTCGATTTTTTACTTTTTATTATTTTAGTAAAAAATCGAAAAACATCGATTTTTTGGATTTTTTGAGAAAATTCTGATAAGGACATAGAAAACAAAGCAATGATGTATGGATGCAATAGTTGTGGAATCAAATAAGTTTTCAGAAAAGATAAAATTGTATTCGAATTGGATTGATTAGTTAAGGGACTCAAAATGTGTTGGACATTCAAAAACTGGATGGGTTCGAAGTTCAAAAATTGATCGCAATCGAATTCCGGCAAACAATAGACAAAATAATGGGGAAGGTAGAAGCAATGTGTGTCATCTACGGAATAGATGGGAACTCAAATAACTTTGCCGAAAACAAAGAATGGCGCTCGATTTGGGTTGATTTATTGGCGCGTGTGAAAGGATTTCCGATTGCCCGCTCTATGGAGAGGAAAATTTATGGAATATTGGTTATGGATTTCAATCTATAGTATTTTATGCGTGTTTTTAAAATGATTCAAATATGTTTTAAAAGGTTTTTTCCAACATGTTATTTGCAATTTCATTAATTTAGCGAATACTCGTACACGTTGTCCGAACCCATTGTAGATTAAAAAATATATATATATTTCTTTTAAGAACTCGAAACTAAAAAGGTATTTTAAATGTCACCGGAATTAACTAGTTTACTATAGAAGTGATTGTACTGATGAATATTTATTTATTTATAGTGGGTTTTTACAGATGTTCACACTTAAGTGAGAACAATTCAGTTATAAAAACTCAGTTAATATACACAAATTACATAAAATTACAAATAATCAGACAAAGAATACTAACTAACTAACTAACCATGACGCCGTTTCCCCGCAGGGGTAGGCAGAGAGGACGGACCGCCAAACAACTCGATCTTGGCATACACTTCTTGCTTCATTCACATTCATACAACGCCTCATACATTCTTCTGTTATTCCGACTTCTGACATGGCCCGACTCGAGTATTTGATTCACTTGATCGTGCCATGTCTTCCTCGGGCGTCCCCGACTTCTTCTTCCATTCACATTCGCGTCATATATTCTCTTTACACTCCTTTCTTCATTCATTCGCTCTACATGCCCAAACCATCTAATCTTGCTCACTACGCTTACATCAGCCTTGCATTCTTTATGAATCTCAACATTTTTCACACGATCATATATGATTTTACCACACATTCGTCTGAGAGATCTCACTTCTACAGCATTCAGTCTACTTTCATCCTTCCTCTGCCAGTTCCATGCTTCACTGCCATACATCAGAGTTGGTATCAGCACTCCATTGTGGACTGCTAGCTTCGCTTCTTTGGACAACTTTTTGTTAGCGCCAACCGCGTTTAGTCCTCCATTAATGGAGTTTCCTGCATTCACCGCTCTTTCAATATCCCTATCAGTCTTTTCATCTTTCGTAAACATACTTCCCAATTACACAAACTCATCTACCTGCTCCAAGTATTCATTATTCACAACTATATTGCACATTGTTTTCGTACTCTCTCTTTCAAACACCATGACTTTAGACTTACTTACATTCATCATTAGCTCATTCTTCATACATACTTCGTTCATCCTAGATACGATGGACTGTAGATCTTCCATACTGTTAGCAATCAGCACTGCATCATCAGCATACAACAGGCAACATACTTGCAGACTACTCATTTTTGCGCCCAAGCCCACCTCTTTCAATTTTTGTATACAATTATCCATGTATAGATTGAATAACCACGGTGACATTACGCAGCCTTACTTAACACCTTTTATGATGTCAAACCACCCCGTAAAATCACCGTTTCCCTTAACAAAGAATACACAAAACATGATATTACAAAAACTTAATCAATGATACATAATTCAATAGTAATAATAGACACAAAGAGATACATCAGTAATACATAGTTTAATTACTTCAATCATTACCCCAGTCACATTCTACGACTCGTTCTTATATTCAACAGCTCAGCTGTGTAATAATCTGCCGGCCTCTGTATTTCCTCTCTCCTACAACATGGGTCTTTTCAAGACTCTGGATCACACCTTCCCATCCTCTAAAAGACGGTCATGTAAACCACATTTAAAAGATAACATTCTTACCCCTTTTTTTAACAGTTTCAACAATGTTTTCATATCTGTAGTAATTTCCTTCTAATTAAGGCGCTGTAAAGCGTCAGAATTGATTGAGGATCCTTGAATGGTTTACTTATTCTGTGAATAAATCAGATCATTTTTAATGATTTGCATTTAATGTCGTTAATGTGTAAGTCGAGTTTGAATTTAGAATCGAGAGTGATTCTTACTTCTCTTATAGAAGATACTTTTTTAAAGGTAGTATTATTGATATAAAAGTTATTAAGTTACGAGCTGAAAAAGTGTTGCGGTATTCTATAAAATCCATGCAGAAAAAAAGATATTTATGTTCATAACGTCAGAGCTCACGTTAAAATGAAAGATTAACATTCCAGGACGTAAACACAACATGACAATTCTTTTTGAAAAAATTCAACTACCTACTGTCATCGTTATAGTCTGAAAATGCTGCTAGTGTAATGATGGAGGACTTGGCTAGCAGACGAATTGGAACCCACGACTCCTTACTGTTTCAAAGATGAAGATTTATATAGTCACGCTAAAATATTACCCTGTAAATACAGCCAAAGAGTTTTTTATTTCTTTATTCTTTTCCTAAGCATCTAAAAAAAATACAAACTGTTATCAAAGTATATTCATAAGTACTTCTTCGAAAATTATTTAGAAATAACTTTGTCGAACCATTTTAAATAAATAATTATGAATAGGTTTGTTTTAATCACTATTATAATATTCAATTTAATTTTAATAATTTATCGAAGTTTATAAACCTCATTGTAATATTTGATTATTGAAGAACATAATATTAACATATCCTAAATGAAACACGAAACCGGAAAAACCTGATACCTTTTTATTTTATGTGGTTTTTTCGGTTTCGTGTTTCATTTAGAATATGTTAATATTATCTCTCCAATGATAAATAACTATGATAATACTTTACTTTGTATCCTGATGAAGAAACTATTGGTTTTTAAAATATTGACATTTTTTTAAAAAATAATTCTTAAAACAAAGTAATTAATTGATACTATATTGTCAAAGCTTCATTCTTAAAAAAAATCTGATGTTTTAAGTAAATATTCCATCTTTCTGCCAGTAATTGATTATTTAAAGCCAATGTAGCAACGAGAAAGGGTCCCAGGACAATCCAACACACGTATGAATAGATACAAGTTATTATAAGTAGAAACATAAATAAAAAAATAAAAAAAACTAGCCTAAAAACCTAATCTAACCTCACCTAATTAGGAAAAAAAATCATTTTATTTAAATTTTTTTTGCAATAACTTCAAATAAGATATTTTCAAAAAAAAATAGTGTTAATTCTAGACATGTAAAAAAATTCAACAGATGTCCATATAAAAAAAATCGGATTGGTTTATCTGAGGCACTATCTAATTATTACAAATTAATTCAGGTTAGAATCTTGTAGCCATAAATAGGTAGCAGCCAACATATATGGGAATCAATTGAAGATATCAATAGTTCATAAGAAATCGTAGTATGATACAGATAAAAATGACGGGACGGCTTGGGGTAGCCGTAGCTCAGTGTATTAGAGCCCAGGGTTCCGGAGAGATGGTAAGGTCCTGGTTTCAAGTCCCAGCTGTTACCGATATTTCTGTGGCTTTTCGTTTTCATGTTTCATTCTAATAGTTGTAAATATATATATTTTTAATTTCTTAATACATTATTCTAGGTTAGGTTTTTTTTGGTACTTCCAATGTCTTTTTATCACTTCTAAAAAGTGTGTTGATTCATACGTGCGTTGAATTAACCGGTGACCACGAGAAAGGCATAAAAGGAAAACAAAAAAAAATCTTAAATAATATTCTAAAACATTTAATATGTTTCTTTGGTTTTAATCATTAAAAAATCTCCGAACCTTATTTCTAGACGGGGTGGTTTGTCATTTTTAGCGATTAGATCTCTTTCAAGTTTTTTTTTTCTTTTAGACCATTGCGTTTCTGTAAAATACTTCAAAGGTTTTAAAAAATTTAATCTTCGACACCCTCTACCCTAAATCACCCTCTTTGTTTCTACAGTTCAAATGCGGAGGAAACGTTCCTCACAATTCCACCCTTTGGCCTGGAGATTACGTTTTCGCTTAATTAAATATTCAACGGTGATGAATGTCTATTTGTTTTTGCTTCGTAAAAAACAGACGGTCTTATTCTAAATTCTGGAGATGAAGTTCTTGGAGTTGTATTAACACTAATGTCGTGTTTTCGTTTGTTGCAGATTGAGAGGAAAGAAAACATTGCTGCTGTGTTTAGGTGAGTTTAACATGTTATATTTATTGTTGATTCTATTACCTAAAGAGAAACGGTGAAGCCAGGACTAGCAGACAATTGCTGACACGCTGCCATACTTCTTGTTTTTTAAATTTACATTTAAATGTCTCTTTACTCTACGTAAAGGAACCATTTGTCCTATACAAAGAGGTTTATCTTAAAGATAAACGTATTAACGTAAACCATATCAGGTTTATAGAAGTTTCCACGGGTATCTTAGATTAAATAGATTAAACACGTTCGGTATTTATAATAAATAGAACCCACAGTAAATAAATCCTTGTGATAACTTGAAGAAAGGAAGGACAAATTTAATATAATGGTATATCAGATTATTTAGTGCGCCATTCATTAATCCTAAAGATATAGAATATAATACCTAATGGTGTGGTGATATTTATTGGGAATGTACTCAATGAAGTGTTAAATGATTTATCTGTTTTTGTTTGGTTCGATGTTTTATACTCTTAACGGTCAGCACCTAAAAATACACACTTTGTAGTCTGCTCACGCAAGAAATACTATGAATGATTTATATATATTGTCTTATATACAGCAGTCACAACAATAAACAGTTAAATACTTTGCAGAACTTAATAATAAGATTATTAAATATTAAAAATAAAAAAAATCGAGTTCTACGAATTAAATACAAAAACAATAATTAAAAATCAATAAAGTAACTTCGTACTTGGCATGTAGGCTAATTTTCTCTTGCGTTACATTAGCCACTTAATTTCATGAGTAGAAAAACATGTTACTTGCAAATTTGCGATTTATCGTTCACAAAGATTTAACCCGTCTCCAAAAATAAAACTTTTAGTATCATCGCGTTTAATAACAAGGTTGGCGTACAGGCTTTTAGAGAAAAACATCTCAAGACTTATTGGTGTGCCCTTTTTAGTCGATGTTATTATTTTGTCTGCAGATTTTCACTATTGGTTTACTCAAACCCATCACAATGAACGTCAATCAATGCAGTAACACCAAAAAGCACTTTATATAAATACATATAACGTATTGAATGATATACAAAATAAGATTTCATGTTTTATTTTGAACACAGCAAGGACATTCACAGACATAACACAAGGATATGCGATGAAATCATGATAACAAAAAAAAATAATGAAATCAATACGCAAAACACTTTTTCTACAAAGCAATTAAATATTATAATATGCTGCTGGAAACCACAAAAAATTCACCAATTAATAAATTCAAAACAGATTTTTTTTATTTATTATTAATTATTTTTATTGAGATTTAAAAGCCGCATTGTAATATTTAATCATTGAAGAAAACAATATTAACATAACCTAAATGAAAGATGAAACCGGAGAAAAGTACAGAAACTAAAAAGATTTCAGTTGCATCTGGGACTCGAACCCAGGTCCTCTGCCTATCCGGGGCAACGCTCAACCGACTTAACTAATAAGACCAGTTTAATTTGTGTCATCTTCATCGATATCATATCTCAAATTCAAGATTTGTGAATAGTATTTTCCATTTTTAATCTCATATTATTTTGACAGCTATTTTTATGATGTTTACAAAGTTCAACCCGAACTCAATTGCAAACTTAAACAGTGTCTCGGATTAAAATCCGACTTTTTTTTATTTATATGAGACATCTATTGACTTTTAGGCAGAGGATCTGGGTTCGAGTCCCAGATGCGACTGAAATCTTTTAAGTTTCTGTCCTTTTGTCCGGTTTCACCTTTCATTTAGGTTATGTTAATATTGTTTTCTTCAATGATCAAAATAGATTGTAAGAACCACATTAAGTTAACCCTTCCTTGCCGGAGCTGTCAACTGATTTGACATGTCTCTAATTATTTCAATATCTCTGCATATATCCTCATCAATACATCTGTGTATTGGATAAAATCATTGAAATAAATAAGTATTTATAGAACACAATAGAAATAAATGTTTTTTTTTCGAAAAATCAGGAAAAAGCAGTCAATATAATGTATGTCTGCGTTCGTTGATAACTTGCCAAGTGGTGCTCACCGTGTCACGATGCGCGATCATCAGTAGTAGTTGACGGTCTGCCGGATATAACGGACGTATCATGCGTTTTGTGTGGCTGATGTTTTGTTGTTATTTTATGTCTTGCTACATGGCAATCCCATGAGTTGTAAAACTCATTTTTGGAGAAGAGAAAAATTTATATTACATAAGTGACATAAAAAAGATAAAATACTAAAAATAGGAATTATTTTTTAGAAAAGTATACTCGTACATAGATGTAAACAGGAAAGTAGTAAAATTTGTAAAAGAAAAGGTTATCGATATCACAGTAACATATATTATATAGCAGCCGAAGGAAACAAAATACAATAAGTGTTTTTGCACACATACTCGTTGACATTTACAAAAATCAGTTTGTTAAATATAATTTATGAGAAACGCGAGGAAAAACAAAACAAAAAAGGAACCCTCAGCGAAAATAGATCTAGTAGGAAAATCTACCATAAGTAAAATTTTTCGGCTTTTGACCTCGTCTCTAGACTATGGTGAAAAAAAGTACAAATAAGGGGAAAAAAACATAGCTAAACAAACAAACAAAATACGAGGAATAAACAGAGATAATTAATAAGATTATTTATTTTAATTTTGAAATAATTCAAAAAAATATTCGTTTTTCGCATTATTATTTTTAATTTATTAGGTTGGCTGATTACATACATATTTGGGAGTTAGTATTATAGTGTCTAGGCGATATATAGCAAAGATACGTTAAATGTGTTGGATTAATAAAATGATTTATATAAGTAATGAAGTAAACTATTCATTTTATCCAATCCATGTACACTAAGAATACAGCACTCGAGGGAATTTCTGGCACCGCAAGAGAAGGGCTGTGCAAAATAAAATTCAATTGCACCTAAGTGAAAAATATTTATTCGTAAACTTAAATGTACAAAAAATTAATCAAATAAATCGACATCAAACTATGTGATTTTCATTGATGAAAATAGATCAAAATAAACAACACCTTGCAAAAATATCCCAATGTTGATAGTCTAGTTATAAAAGTAAACCCCACCACTTTTGAGATTACCAATAACATAAACATATACATTGGCTTAAAATATTCCACAAATTAATAAGAATTATTTCTAATTTGGAAACTGTTAATTCATTGTTAATCAATAAATTAATTTTAAATTCAATTTTTAAATATTAATTATTTTTATTGAGATTGAAAAACCTAATTTTAATATTTAATCATTTTAGAAAATAATATTAACATTACCCAAAAGAAACATGAAAACGAAAAAAAAACGACACTAAATAAAACGATTTCAATCGCATCTGGGACTCGAACCCAGGACCTCTGTCTATCCAGGGCAACCGCTTAATCAACTTAGCTAATGAAACCAGTTCAATTTATATCGTCTTCATCGATATCATATCTCAAATTCAAGATTTGTCAATATTATTCTCCATTTTTTATCCCATATTATTGGGCGCTATCTTGTAGCGTATAAATGATACGCCGGCTAATGTTCTCTCATCTCAAGATTCGTGGGTGAGAATGATGGTGAAGCACAGGGAAGTGGGATGTATTGATTGATACAGTAAATAAAACCCTTGTAAAAGGAAAGAACATAAATTTAATGATTCTATAACCACGTCTATCATGGTTTAGCAAAGAAAAGAGTAAAGAGAAGGATTGATCCCAACACGAAAAGGTTCAAACAATAATTGATGGCTCTCATGGTCCGACTCCTCTCCTCAGCATCATGGAAGGCCTCTCCAGGTCCAGATGCTCACCGATCGTAGTAATCTCCAAAAAAGAAGTCTAGGACGACTCTTCTGAAGCGCCATCCGCCATAGCCTCTTCCGTGGGGTCCAGACAATGGAATATGCAGATGCTACCTTATGTCCTTTTTGGTCCGCTCATCACTTCTTCCGAGATTTTCACCAAAGCAGCAGGCACGCGCGGTTTGGCTTCATCGCCTCACAATCCGGCCATCGATCAATCAATAAAACAAAAAACACACCCACTTCGGGCAAATTTTGTAGACGCCCTCCGACGTCAAACAAAATAGAAAATCAAAAAACATAATCTCTCCCAACAAACACACGTCGATCACGACCGCTCCAGTCAGGTTATATCGCCCGCCATGTTGAGTTGCTCCCTTCCGTCTCCGTCTCCCATAGACATCCTCTCACCAATCTCTTCCGTAGACAATTATCCCAATCATAGACTCGGGGTCAGTATTTACGTTACAATTCCCCGCTTCCCCGTAAAAATTTTATGCCGCGAAGTGAAGTAAAATTTGACCTAACCTTCCTCTCTACTCTTCTCAATTACAGTTGCCCCACGTTGGGCGCCATAATGTAGCGTATAAATGATACGCCGGCTAATGTTCTCTCATCTCAAGATTCGTGGGTGAGAATGATGGTGAAGCACAGGGAAGTGGGATGTATTGATTGATACAGTAAATAAAACCCTTGTAAAAGGAAAGAACATAAATTTAATGATTCTATAACCACGTCTATCATGGTTTAGCAAAGAAAAGAGTAAAGAGAAGGATTGATCCCAACACGAAAAGGTTCAAACAATAATTGATGGCTCTCATGGTCCGACTCCTCTCCTCAGCATCATGGAAGGCCTCTCCAGGTCCAGATGCTCACCGATCGTAGTAATCTCCAAAAGAAGTCTAGGACGACTCTTCTGAAGCGCCATCCGCCATAGCCTCTTCCGTGGGGTCCAGACAATGGAATATGCAGATGCTACCTTATGTCCTTTTTGGTCCGCTCATCACTTCTTCCGAGATTTTCACCAAAGCAGCAGGCACGCGCGGTTTGGCTTCATCGCCTCACAATCCGGCCATCGATCAATCAATAAAACAAAAACACACCCACTTCGGGCAAATTTTGTAGACGCCCTCCGACGTCAAACAAAATAGAAAATCAAAAACATAATCTCTCCCAACAAACACACGTCGATCACGACCGCTCCAGTCAGGTTATATCGCCCGCCATGTTGAGTTGCTCCCTTCCGTCTGCCGTCTCCCATAGACATCCTCTCACCAATCTCTTCCGTAGACAATTATCCCAATCATAGACTCGGGGTCAGTATTTACGTTACAATCTTTATAATGATTGCAAAGTTCCTAAGAAACACAACTGCAAACTAGACAGTGTCTCAGAAGTATAGACAAATATTAAGCAAAATAGAACAAATTAACAATAAGTGATGAAAGTAGGTAAGTAATTAATTAAAGATGTTAAAATAATTTAAAAAAATTAATTACGACGCTTCAAAGTGATTACGCATGTTTTGAAGAAAATAAAATATTCTGTTTTACAGATTCTCATAGCCGGAGGAAACATTGGTCCAGTGCAAAGTATTATAAGTTTTTAAATCATAAAATTCGACATGAGGCGAAAAAACTCTAAACGTGGCTTAAACTTTGTGAGACATTCGCCCAACAGTAGATAGTAAGGGACTGATGATGATGATGACATAATATTTGTTTCTTTAACACGGTGACACCTGGGGAAACATACGATTTCATACAAACCTGAAGGCAAAGTTTATGAGGTCATTGTTCTGCAAAATTAAGCTAACAAAATGTACATGCTGTATCAGCACGTACTCGACAAACAATTAAAATATTTTTCTTCGAAACGTCGAAGAGCATTGGAGGGATTATACTTACGTACAATAATTATAATTATTATTGTAACCGATAGGACATGCATAGTATTGGATACATTTATTTATTTAATTAATTAATTTATTCATTCTATGTACATACAAACAATTTTTATAATATAAACAATATTTTATTTCGTAATTAACATAGGTTCTCACTAGGAGAACCTGTACTGAGGTGTTCACATATTTATAACATAGTGATATTGTGAACTAATAATAAAAAATACGTATGTTATAAAAAAGACAAAAATTTAAATGAATGATTATATTTATTTTAAATGTTGTTATTTTATGTATGATTTGGCGAAATTAATTTATGAATGTTTTTTTTCCCTCTGGATTTATCCAGATTGAGTTTTTAATTTTATAAAATCCGTTACTGTAATCTCTCTTGTTCGTTTCAAAGATATTGCCTATTTTTCATTTTGCTAGGAAAAATGCCACTTAAAAACGTGTATGTTTCTTAAGCACGTAATTATTATTTTTTTAATGTGTGTTTTTTTAGTAATTTTATTAAAAAAAACGGAATTTTAATTAGGTTGGATAAAACTTCATTCAACTTTTATTTAACTTTTTGTGGTGTAACTTGTTTTGGCAGAACGGCTCTCAAACAACATTGATCATAGAATTTCCAGTGATTCACAGGTTGCGCCCCATTTTTTCAATTTTCTGGGAAAATATTTGAATAATTACATTTGGGAATGAATTTGCTTTACTAAAATACGTTTCTTTTTCACAATTTTTAATTTTGACATTCTCCCGCTAAAGTTATATACGGTGATCGGACAATTACCAGTAACACGCGTATTTAAAGTGACATAATAAATAAATTAATAGCACGAAACAAAAAACCTAATCTAACATAACTTAATTAAAAAAAAAATTAAAACGATAAATGATTAATTAGAAGGTCAAGTTTATTTTTCGTACTTTTAATGACTTATATCACTTGTGTGCCGATTCATACGTGTGTTGAATTGTCGTGGAACCGTTATAAACATGTGCTATATTTATTTATTTCCATACACTGGTAGTGGTAGATACTTTAAGTATCGCCCTGGTGAAAGACCGCTATTCAGAATCGAAACGCTGGTTCAAATGGCCGAAGTAGTCTTTGAGCGCTACTCTGGTTCTTTTTAAAGAAGATTCCTTATATTTTTCCTTAGGATTAAAGACTTCTTGATTAACTGCGGAATTCCGATGACACGTAGTAAAAAGATCCTAAATAGATTATTACGAGGTTATTTGAATACAAAAACTGATGAAATATTTTTAAGTGACACAAGATCGTGAACCAAAACTTAAAAAACATATACAATATATTATAATGCATTTTAATATATATATATTTTTTTGTAAATATCATAAATAAGTCTTATAATGAAGAATAACCTTTTATAAAAAGGAACCCACCTCAATAGATAATAATCACCTGTTTAATCTGTCATTACTTCTAAAAGTGAAATTTGCCGCCTGAATTTATTTTTCCATTTATAATTGTAAAGCTTAATAGCTAACAACGTTAAAAGTTGATAATAACCCAGTTGATAAAAATTGAGTTTTTCTCTTCTTAAAACTATGCAAATATTGATATTTTTAACGAATTTCATTTGCTGAATGACAGCTCACAGCTGTCATCCTAGAGAACCGGAATTGCAATTAAGTCTTTAAGCCTAAGGAAAAGGATAAGGAATCTTCCTTAAAAAGAACGGGAATAGGCCCCCTGATCTGAGTATCCCAGTCTCACTGGCTCCGGAAAGTTCTGACTGTGTTCCCTTTAAAATAGAATATACTCGTATATCGAATTGAAATAAAACAAAGTTCCCTATGACAACTGTTGAGGCATTTTGTGTTACTTAACAAAGTAAAAATATCACAAGAAATTTTATTTATATGGCAAACAATATGTTGAATGTAAGTAAATGTGCTACTTCATGAAATTTTCACTGCTTTGTCGTGTAAAATTTTGCATCAAGTCACTGATATAAATTAGAGCACAGGTCCGACGTTAAACACAAAGATACTGATCATTTCGGAAACGCGTTTTAAATGCATTATCACGCTTCCGAGGAAATCCACCGGGAAATCCAAAAACCTCCGCTGCAACTATCCACTAAACCACGAACGCGATCGACCTTTGCATTTAACCGTAATTAATTCATGGATATCGAGAAATAAATCATTCATATCTATAAACCCTTGGTTTGAAGTGGCATTAGATATTTATGCAATGTAATATTCATATGGACTGTGTTCAGTTGTATTGTGGGAACGTACTTGTCCATCACCGGGAATTTACCTACATATCAAATTTATATACACGGCATGTGTTATTATAAATGCCATATCAGTTTGAATTACAGATATGAACAGTCACTAACATCGTCATTTTACGTTTTCGTGTATTTTAGTTGAGTATTGAACAGGAATCCTTACTGTGATCATGGCACAATCTATGTCACATTCAGCCCTGTTTAAAACAGTGTCAGGACAAAATTACACAGGTGCGTATTATACGTACCAATAGTACACTGTTAGAATTACACATGGACGACATAACACACAGACGTAATTACACCTACTGGAAATACACACGACAAAAAAACTTATTTAATAGTTTAAAATTCATTTTAATTTTAAGTGAGCGCCAAATGAATTTTATCTTGAAAAAAAAACCAATGTTAGATTTGACAGAATACCTGCCTACTTTTGGCGCATATTTAAGCAAATTAATTAAATTTTAGACAAAGGCTGTTTCGGTGGTGTACAGATATCGTTTTTTTTTTCTTTTCATATTCATACATCCATGTATCTAGTAGTACAGTGTTTTTTTTTTTAATTTAAATCCATAAAAAAAATCTTTTTGACGCGTGTAATCCCAGTAGGTGTAATTTAAATAGACATAATTCTCTCCTTGTATAATTTCATCCCTATGAAATTCTGGCAGTATAATATAGGTTCACGCCTGTGTAATTTCCTTATGTAACCGTTTAAAATAATACAATCTTGTTGTTAAGTTCGGAAATGATAATGTGTTTGGTTCCTACCTTAATTGCTATTTATGCAGTCCTTACCTTCCTAAACGGACAACTGCGTTTTTGAAAAATGGAACATAGTGATTGTTTTTTAGTGTTCTCTTGTTTGCCAGAAAAAAACTACCATCGGGAAAGCATGTTCGTTCATGACATCATTCGCTAGGTGTTTGGTTGTTTTCTTACTCACTTGCTGTTTGGTTATCCTTGCTCCTTTCAAGCTTTGATCTATCTTATTTTATAATCAATTAAAACTAACATTATTTTGTCGTCGTTGTTTACTGTCCACACAACAATTTTTGTAAGATTTGTGTAAAAAATATTATCCAGATTGAGGATTTTGATAAACGGAAAAGGGGGCATTTAAAATACGGGGGGACGTTTCGAGGTTTATGGATGTTGAATGTGGAAAGGTGACGGGAAAGATGAAGCTTAGAAACTGTCATATTTTTATTCTGGATGTTAGCCTCTCATTGAGGTGATGCCTCGTAGATCAACCCCCAAATAAAAAAAATAAAATAAAATGACACCGTATTATTATATAAAATCAGTTTAACTGTATATTTTAGAAGATGCATAAATGTGGTTGAAGCACCGAGTGTGTTTCAGGAAAGTGTTGCCTCATTAGTATGCACGCCTGTAGAGAAACGGTTAATGGTTAGTTCATCAGGTAATTTTGAGAAATGGTTTTACTGAGCTCAATGCAAGTTATCCCGCCTCTGAGAGGTCCATTGTAAACTGTCTTTCTATTACACGCGTCGTTTATGAGAAACAAGGATACGTTTTGCAGAGTCAGAAGTTCCCTACAAAACATGTTCGTGAAAATAAATTATCGTCATATATATCGAATAATTATTTTATGGAAAAATAAAAACGTATGCTCGATCTGTGAGGTTCGCACAAATAATAATTTCTTGGTACCTGGTTGGAAAGGGATCATCAAAAGGGCTTTTCAAACAGATCACTGGATACATTATAATATATAGGTACCAGGAAATGTGAAAATCCTCATAAAAGTTATTATTTAAAATTTTATATTATTATTATGACTACATATAAAAACGAATGTTTGTCTGTCTCTCTGTCTGTCCTCGATTTTATCGAAAATTACTAGATCGGTTTCTCTGAAAATAGCACAGTTTGTTCTTATTAGTGTCGGGAAGGTTCAGAGCGTTTGAATGAAATCTAATATTCAAAACTGTTGCTGTAACGTTTTAAAATTAGTATGAGAAACATTGAACCGGCCATGTTGTATTGAGGTTATTCCATAGATATACCACTCTGGTTAGTCGCAGATTACATATTCAAAAGAAGAAAGTTTGTTTGCGTTGAATAATTTCAAAATGGAAAACACAAATTGGTACCTACTTAAAAACTTCATTATTTAGATACATTTAAAAAAAAAAAAATGCTTGGAATGAAATAAAATTTTAAAATTGCTCCTTTTTTTTAGAAATAGTAATAGTCATCACAAAATAGTCAAAATATTCTGGATAAGGAACTCCAGTGAAAAATATAATGGGTTTAAAAATATATATTCGTATAGATCAACAAATGCCGATTCTGAATATATAACTTTCATTGTATATAATTATACGTATATTTTATAAATTGTTATTTAAAAGTGAATTAAAAACTGCACCATCAAAACACCATATTCTGTTGGTACCACTACTTCTGACATCACACATGCAGTTTTCGAGGCCAACTTATAACTAGATAAGGTTTTTTCCGCTTTTTATAATCTATGGCTTATAATTTCGCTGTTTGCAGTGTTCATTTTGCTCGTAAAATAATTATGTTTGTTTATTGCGACTACTTGAGGGTTTTTGCTTGAAAATTCATAACAATTTTAACGAATTTGTCTACTTAATAATCTATACCGCTTGCACAAAACAACAAAGTCATTGGCATTTTGGTGATTATTTCTTCAGTTATTCTGGAAGTGGAGGATTTCTAATGATACCTCAAACCTATTATTTCTTACAATGCATAATATATTTATTTTTATTTGAAACCATTAAAGTTCAAAACTATTTAATTTATTCAACCTATTCATGTTACGGGCTGTTTTTCAAGTTCACAGAGGCGCATGCGTCAGTTTTTGCGCATGCGTAGAACATTGATGGAAGCTATTAATGCAAGTGATTCTGATTTGCCTTTAAAACATAATTTAAAGCATTAAAGGACTTAAAAGATTTTCTTTGAACGCTGATAAATTGTTAATTAGTTGCGGATATGAATGGATTTTTGCACTTTGGTACAATGCACCTACAATAGTAACGAGACGCTGATATTCTACAATGTTTCCTTCAATTAAATGCAGTTAAATTTGAGTATAAAGTTCTCGATGTTTTGTATGGAATCCATATAATATCAATTACCGCCTATTGAATCGCTAATCCGACTGCTCGTGTGACATTACACACAACAAGCCATAGATTTCGTGCTTTTTGGTGGGCTTTAAAAATTAAAACTTTAACAATTATTACGAAAATATTATTAACCATGAAAACGAACTTCAAAAAAAAAAATTAAATAAGAAGAAAATTAAGTTAGGATGTCAACATTAATAAAAAATAAATAAAACAAATGGACTGGAGTTCCTTATTGTAATTTTGGTTCCATGGGATCTATAAAATTTCTAATTAATTTAAAGCGAGTCAATGATTATTTTCAAATAAAATTATCACCATTACTTAACTGGTCGCTGAACCACTACTGCTTCTAGGTATTTTAAATATTGTTCATAAAGTCATAAGTCGAAAATATCCTGGAAGGGTGTATAATTAATTTAGGGTCCTAATCAAAGCTAGCTTTCCTTGAACGAATTATCAATATTAAATGATATTCAAACTTCCTTGTCATAATAATATTCTATACTCACATTGAATTATACCAATTGAGTATTTGAGTATCCATCGATGTGGCAGATTTCAAACGGAACTCATATTAATTTAAATTATAGCTGGGTAAATTCACCAACGTTTTATTTAAATAAATTTAACTAACTAACCATCAGGCAGTTTCACACCAGGGGTAGGCAGAGAGGACGGACCTCCAAACATCTCGATCTTGGCATACACTTCTTGCTTCATTCATATTCTTACAACGTCTCAGACATTCTCTTCAGTTATTTCAATTTCTGACATGGCCCGACTCAAGTATTTGATTAAATCGATCATGCCATGTCTTCCTCGGACGTCTCCGGTTTCTTCTTCCATTCACATTTGCCTCATATATTTTCCTTACACTCCTTTCTTCATTCATTCGCTCTATACGCCTGAACCATCTAAGCGTAACGTTCTTAATATTTACCACACATTCGTCTCAGAGATCAAATTTCTACAGCATTCGGTCGACTTTCATCCTTTCCTCTGCCAGTCCCATGCCTCACATAACTTATAGCTGGAAGCAGTTCACAATAATGTAGGGATTGAATTTTGTAGATTTTCTAAGCTACGATGGCAACAAGACATCTAGGCTCTAGGCTGTAGCTCGATCTTCTTTTTTCCCTTTTATTTAGGAATGGTGTCGCCTATTCAACGCTGTTGTCTGTAGCGCGGACCGGGGTAAGTTGTTCAACCCGATGTAACTAATTATTATTTCCCTCAACGCTAATGTTATCTTTGGAGCTACTGTGTGGAGGGGTTAACACGTGTGTGAAGGGGTTAACCGTATGGAAATAGTTAAAATAACTAATGGCATCGTATTAATATTTAATATAAGTGTATATACCGTGAATGATAGAAGACCATCGTAGCATGCGAGTAGGAGGTTTACTCTTTAGCCTCGAAGCAGATTCTCAGGGAAGCTAAAAAATAAAGTATTGATAAACATTTTTATCTTTACATTAATCATTTTGAAAATTTAAAAATGTCTGGGTAATGTGATTATCACACTGATAATTTTACTTCAGAGAGAAGTAGTATAATTTAAGTACGTAATTTAAATATGTAATAACCCAAATACACGGAGAACACTAAATAATAATAACTACCATAGTGCTGTCAATATTTGTCAATTAAGCCCTAAGCAACAAGGAGGGAATATCCCAATATTACCAAAATAAAATATCAGTAATCACAAACCCTTTCAATTATATAAATTCATATACATTCATGTAAACTAAAAATATCTATTTACTATGTAACATCATTCATAATTTTAATGTTAAACATTATTATTACCTGTATGTGCCTTAAACTAACAAAATAACTTATCATAACTCAAATT
Organism: Halesus radiatus; assembly: GCA_022606495.2. Lineage (NCBI taxonomy): Eukaryota > Metazoa > Arthropoda > Insecta > Trichoptera > Limnephilidae > Halesus > Halesus radiatus. The sequence continues at coordinate 99,267 of JAHDVE020000101.1, forward strand.
AACAAAATAGAAACAGTCGTTATATAGAGACATTGTTGTGTACCTCTGCCTAAGTTTATATAAATACCGTAGCATAAGAATTTCAACTACCAGTCTGAAAATGTCCGTAGTAGGATGAAACCGGTCCTGGTGAAAATAAATAAGTGGAACAAAGTACAAAAGTGTTTTAATTTCAATTCTAATACACTGAGAGTGCTAGAAAGAATTTCCGCATCAGATAAAAGAACACAATTAATTTAACAAATTGCACTTAAAAGACGTCTGTTGAGGTTGAGGCCTTCACCTGTTCGATTACCTGCTTCTGATTTAAAAAAAAGGATACTTATCTAGATAAGTTAATGTAAACATGAAGGACGGTTTGAATAAAATCAAATAAAAAAAAACTAATTCTTTCTTTGAATATTCTTTATTCACCGTAATATAAAAGATTGGATTGATTTCATCGTTAACTAGGACCAAAACAATAAATCTAAACAAAGGAAAGATCACTGACCTCTCGGATAGGTCCCGCTAGACAAATTGACTTCCGGAGCTTTTATTTTCAGGGGATGGTTATAAAGCACCCTCTATAACACGCGAGCCTCCACCCATAGCCGCCTCCCCGCTAAGGGTAGTTTTATAGGGATATTAGAGGCTATGGTTAGGAACAACCCTCCGATGTGTAAATTATATATGTGAACCGAACTCTTTCTTCAATCAAAAGTTCAGCATTACATTGGGTAAATAAAATGGTGGAAATAATGTAACATACCTTGAACGTATTTTAGCCGGGAAAAAAAACATTTTCTAACTGAAAGAATACCTATAATTATTGTTAGAATTTTATCCCTTTTAGTAAATTGAACCTTACCCTCTGTTGTTCAAGGTTAGGTCCTAATACCCATGAGTCATGAGTTTGCCGGGATTTCTGACTCTCGCCCGCTAAAATAGTAACTCGTAAATGTAAACCTATGCTTGTTTTTACCAAGAAGCTTCCAGTTACAATTTTGTCTAATACCACGGTTCCCGATTTATCCCATCACATGAGGGTGCTCTCTGACGGTCCGGTGAGGAATGAACATTTCACTCGTTACTGCAGACACTGCACAGAAAAGTCAAGTTTACTAAAGTAAGGTAACGGTTTGCAACGCAGTCCATTGTGGGACTTTTCTGCGCAGTGTCTCCAGTAGCGAGTGATATGTTTATTCCTCACCGGACCGTCAGAGAGCAGCCTAAGAATGAAAAAAAAATCCTCGCAAGGGCTTCGTCCAAACACACATGTAAAAAAAATTACATTTAAACTTTATTGTCGAGCAAAGTCAACTATGAAATTAACTTGTACAGTGTACATATTTGCTTGGCAATGAAATGTAGACATTTAATAAACTCGAACTAGAGTTTTTCATTATTATGGCACCGCCAAGCTACGCACTTTGTCTTTGAAATCTATTCCTCAAATTCAGTTTTTTCACGTTCGTTTTTTTAAATTTTTATTATTATTTAAGGAGAAAATACTGATACAGACAGTAATATTAAATCTATATACAATATTTGGAGAACTCACCTGCATCCTAGCTATTTCTCACTGATTAATATGATATAGATAAATAAACCTTTAAAATAATATTTAGACAAATTAAGGAATTTAAGATAATAAGATGTTTAAAAATAATTTAAAGGAAAAAAAATATGATTAAATAAAGTTTAAAAAAATAATAATGTTATGAAAAGAAATAATTTTTAAAAAAACGTACACAATGTGTAAACACTGTTCGTTGAAGTTTATTTTTTTATATGACAACAGCTTTCAATTTTCTCTTAAAAGTACTGCATGTACCAAATAATGTTTTATAGTTATTTTCAAAGAAACGGGATGAAACAACATAACTGGATTTCTTAACATCTGCTTTATTTATACTTTTGATCTGTGAATTATTTTTTTTATATAACATCTAATGCGTGGTTATTTCCGTACATTAATTTTAGAAATATAAAAAAATCGCATTTCTGTGTAATTAATTATCTTATTTGCATAACGTTAAAAAATAATAAAATAATTTAATATAAAATTATCTTAATATATTACGTAAAATCATCTCATTTCGGAGAGTACCACTAATTTCTCGCCACCGTTACGTTAAATTAAAACATATGAATTTTGACCAAATTGCTTTTTTTTAAATATATTCATTTTTCTATTAGCCATCTTGGTTTTGCTACTGAAAACCTTTTAATCCATCACAGCACCCTCGTTGTTCGTCTACTATAAAAAGTCAGACTCTACACAAATAGGAATTGGAAAACTGTACAAACAACAATAGGTCACAGGTATTGCAAGTGGTGCGCAGTGAAATTTTATTTCGATTCTTTCGATGAAAAATTATTTTTATACTTTTAATTATTTAAATTCTTCGAAAAGGGTCTGAACAATTCAGATATATTTTTTGAGCATAAAAACATTGCTCTAATGCTCATTCCTCATAATGAGTAATTTTTCCATGTCATTAAAATTTTCTGATCATTTTTCTTCATATTCGTTACTTTTTTGTATTCGGAAAAAAATATGCCCTTACTGAGGTACCCCGCTCTAAGGTCACATTTTTCATCGCGCTTTTTAAGGTCATTTTATAGATATTTTTCAGTCCTAAAATTAATTTTATAAATATTTTCTAGTCCTAAAAATTATAAGTATTTCAATAAATACCAACTCTTCTTATGCCACCAATCTTCTAATAAATCTAACATCAATAGAAAAGGAGCAACAAATAGCAACTGTAAAACTATCTTCTCCATACTTAAATTTTCTAATAAAACTGTGTTCATCTGAAGCGACCTGCCAGTTAAGTATGTTTTTCTGTATCTGTTTGTACATAATTAGTTAAGAAATATTTGTACAGCAACCTTGAGGTGATTTTTCATAAAAACGGCGCTATACGAATCATCCAATTATTATTATTGTATGTACATGGTTTATGTAGGTATTGTAAATTAGTTAAATTTATTTGTTTTATTATTTATAAGTATAAATGTGGAGCCAATTTAAGTATAACACATAAACTTAGTTAACGGGTAAACAACATAAACAAAACATTATCCGAGCTATTAATTAATTATAAAACAATAACGGAAATAAAACTCTCATCTGGAAAAGAACATGAGATTAGTCTTTGTTTGGTTTCAACATTAAAATTATATTCTTCATTTTCGTGTCCATAATCCATGTTTTAATACTATTTTTGAAGTTGCTTAATTTTTTTAAATGATTTCTATTGATAGAGGATGATACATAATTTTATAGAGAAATATTCCAAATTTCTATATCCAAAAGTCATCTTAATTGTAAGTTGGTGATATGCAGGTTGTAATGAGAATCTTATGAATCAATCATAGTTTGTATGTGCAAAATTATCCTGTTTTTTCAGGCATAATGAATATTTTAATAAAATTATTCCAGAAAGATTTGATTCAGAGCATTAAAACATAGTCTGTAGGATTCTGATTATTTAAGTATAATAATCGTAAAAGCAACGACTAGGTATTTATTTTCAAATCTGATTAATGCATTCTCTGTATGTAATTAGGCATGATTCAATAATATAAAATATTAATTATTTATTCATTGGTAAAACCCGTTATTGATGTATTTGTTATTTAGTACTGAACTAATAATGCCCACTACGATAAATGTCTGATACCTGATACTATATGATAAACAATAGAATTTATCGAATGAAAACTAATTCTGTTTATATTTGCAAGACGAAAATAAATTGAAATTTGTTCATTAAAACAATAACCAAAGTGCCTCGTTTGCACTGAAAGATTATCTTATATGATCAAGAATCCTGGAACACTTTGGTTATACCCAGACCCAGCCATACGTCTCCAATGTCCAATTTCCTTCAGGACATTACATTTTCCGACGCTATTCTCATCCACAAAGGGGGTTTTCTAGGTGCCGTGCAGCAAAATTATTGTTTAACACGAAAACACTTTATTACACAAGTAGTTTACTACCAGCCTCGCAGCACAGCCGTAGAGCCTTCGAGACGCCCTCTACAGCCCTCCCCCCTCCGCCCCCTGAATGCATCCATTACCCGAAGGTCCCAGGGTTTAATCAACCTTCCCTAAACTGAGGTCTTAGCTCATTTGTAAAGACCGCAGTGCGAAGGCTAAAACATGTAGCCAGTAAGCTTCTAAGGAATTTAATTATTATATTTTTCAAGCGATTTTTGCTTTGAAAATAAAATAATTATCGAAGATGATATAAAAGCTCACCCCTCTCTTGGAAATTTGTTGATATTCTTAGATTTATTTGATCGAACGGCTTAATTTAGTTTAGATTTAACAACAAAAATGAAAGTAAATCTTATTATTATTTATTATTTACTGATCAAATCGGTTTTTACCGTAAATATGAGTATATCATTTTAAACATCTTAAAAATTAAAAATGGGTGGGGGTAAATCATATAAGTTAGTCGTCGCAATATGGCTTAACTGCAGTTTGAAAATGGGGATGAACGCCGAAACAGATGTCACAAAATTAAATTTAAAAAAACTTAAATAATTGCAGATATTAATAATAACCTCTTCAAAATAGATTTCCCTTAAATTGAAAAAAAAAAGTGAAATGGTGATTTACGATTTAAACATATTTATAAATTTTAAATATTTTAAAATGTACCGCTAAATGTTCCATTACGACAGTAGTTACATAAAAACTTTAATAATTTTCAAACAATATGAATAAGGATATTGGATGGCGAGAATATTGGATGGCACCGTAAAATTAATTCCCTTTTCTCTTCTCGGTATCACCTTAATTTTTTTATGTGCTTTCTGCATGTTTTTATAATTTATAAATTCGAATTTAAAAATATGTTTATTGTACAAATCAAAGTAAAAAAATCACAAAGGCATAATCCCTTTATAAGAGGTAGATCATATTTCTAACAGTTTCACAAAATACATACTCGTATATTTTTATATAAATAAAATAAAAAATACATGTTTATATTGTTACAAAGCGAAATCTCACGATCCGGTTCGTAATTACATTTAAATTGAAATATTATTAAAGAGAACCAATAGATCCAACTGTTTGCAATATCCCCGACTGGCTCAATCCCAGGCTATATAGATGTATATAGATATACATACATACGTATAAACCGTGTTCTCAGTGCGTTTATTGACAAATCGCGAAATCACCGCTTCTAGGATATATAAATATAAACACATACCTACAAGTAAATGCAGGAATGGGGAATTCAAACAAAACACTTATCTTTTGCGATATAAAATACCTTGCAATAAGGCCTATATTTAATAGCAATTACTCTAATGCTATAGGAAAAGCTATAAATCTCCCTGTGGACGCAGTTAGCACATTAAAAGTTAGAATGAAAGGTGACTGAATTTAGAATATATTTGTATTAGCAAAAATAAAATGGGATAAATATGTAAATTGCAACGAAAATAGTTACAATACCCGATAGGTGATTGGGCACACTTCTGGTGAGGATGAAACGACCGCTCTCGACGCGTTCCAAAACTAAAGTGCGTCCCTCTACCCGTCGCCCGAGCCGACTTACCTGCTCGGGCTTATTTCTCACCCCAAAAACAAGCATCAACCATTACGCTAGGCCCAAGACGCTAACAAGAAAAATAGTTTTTGCTTTTAAGTAATTCCGGGGTAGTTTGTTAAACTTAGTTGTTATGGACTTGTTTCATAACAATATGTAAAATATAGAGAAGTTTAATCTAAGTGTATTCCGTATATGCGTTCAAAGTATTCGTTTAAGCCATAGGTTCTCAACGTGGGCGATAACGCCCCCTTGTGGGTGTTTGAGACTTTCAGGGGGCAGTAGAAGACCCAGAAAAAAATAGGGTGCGTTGAGATGGCACAGTGAGGGCGAGGGTTTGGAAAAAAAATATAGTGTAAAAAAGACAAAAAGAACACGATAATCACGTACTAATAAAGGAAAGTAAACTTTAATATTGATTAATTTTTGTTATTGTATGTATTGTAATAATTTTTATCAGGTGTGCGAAAATTTACGTATTTCGGTAGTTCAGGAACTGGATGAAAATAGAACTAAAAGATTCCATCACATTCAGATCTACATTGAATTGAATGATATGAAATTTTTATTTTTTTTATATGAATAAAAAAAATTAAAACTACCGATTTCACTTGAAATATATCATATATAAATACATTTGAAGTTAAATAAAAATATATTTGCAGTAATTAAGCTGTTACATTGTTCTCATTGAAACATTCTTTTTTAAACTAAGAAATAGGATAGAAGTCATATAGTCTATCTTCGACTATATAATATTACAGTGTAAATTACACGTTCAAATATAATTGTGGCAAGAGCTGTTTCACATTCGCGACAAAAAAAAAATATTCTGAAAGTGGGCGGTAGGAAAAATAAGGTTGAGGTATAGGTATAGGTATTAATACACCTTGAGCATTATTAAAAATGTTTATATCACAATTTTTGTTTAAACAACACGCGTTGTTTTTATTATTTTTTTAAAGTTTTATTTTTACTATTAATAGAAATCACCGAGATTTGAACGACGGACCCTTCCGGGAACTAAGTGACTGCCCCTAACTTTGGACCCTTTGAGATTTTTCATTTCTCTATTTTTAGACCATTAAAATACCTACTGTTTCATATATCATTTTACTCAAAGATATCGTGTTACATATATACATATATACATCTTATTCCCCTTGTCCTACTCGGGTCTGGAACCCATCGCATCGACAAGGCGTCCCTGTCCTGCGCTACATTAACGGCATCCGTCCATAGTAGGTCCAGCCTCTCCTTGCACAGCCTCTGGAGTTGCTTCTCCCACCTGTTCCTGGGATGGCCCACTGGACGTCTTCTCTCTGGAATAACACTCAGAATTTTCCAAGCCACCTCAGTTGCGACTTTTTTATGAAGAGTAGTAGTGGTTCGATATTAAGCTCCTCCCGGATTATCGACCTTCTTATTCGATCTCATCTCGTGTCTCCTGCAACTCCTCTCAATATATCTCAAGATATCGTGTTTAAACAGTAAATAACTGCAAATTGTTGTCGGGTAACTTTATTCACGCTTTGTTGCAGATTTCTATATTTATGTATGTTTATATTTTATATGTAGTTTGGCAATATATACATTTTTTAAGTATGCATATTGAATAAGATTACGAATTTCAAAGTCCAAGGGAATTTAATACATTTGTGTTCTTGCATATTTTTTTGATTTATCCAAAATGCAATGCTACTCGTTTCTCATTGAACATGTTTGATTCGGATTAGAAATAACGAACAGTCACGAATATTTCCAGTAAACAGACAGACAGACAAAATTACCTTTGATTGCACATGCCTTAGAATATGTTCCGTACATTCGTTGAAACTAACGCAAATACTGGCAATTCGTTTGCTCTGCAATTTACCAGTATGACTGCACTCACTCCCGCCGACTGAAGTTACTTAACTCTCTTGATAAGCAAGTAAGTAATGAGCTTGTTCCGATTCTTCCTGAATTTATCTTTTCATAACACGAGAGGTAACATTCGATTTTCCACCCACAACGCGCTCACATGTACCTAAATATGAATAATTTTGAAGATTTTTTTAAAAAAAATTATCTAGATGCCCAGTCTCGTGCAGTGCAATATTTGCCATGCTCGGCATTTTTTTTTAATAAAGTTATGAAGTTGTGAATTATTACTCGTCGTTTGGGCGCCATAATTTATTTTACGGCGAATGTAATGCCTTATGGTGACTGTTACTATCTCAATCCAAGAAACAATTTGAAAGTTTTATTTCATTCTAAACATTTATTTTTTCAAAATGTATCTAAATAATAGAGTTCTTAAGTAGGTACCTACTTGTGTTTTCCATTTTTTAAATATTCTACCCAAACAAACCTTCTTTTAAATATGCAATCTGTGACTAAAAAGAGTGGTATATCTATGGGCTAACCTCAATACAACATGGCGGGTTCAATGTTTTTCATACTAATTTTTAAACATTATAGCAACGGTTTTATTTATTGGATTTTTTTAAACTACTCTCTCAACCTTCCCAGCACTAATAAGAACAAACTGTCCTATTTTCAGCGAAACCAGTACAGGAATTTTCGAGAAAATCGAGAACACATAGACGAACATTCATATTTATATGTAGAGATTATTGAAACGATGCAAATAGGAAAAAATCATACGGACAAGAAAAAAGGTTTGAGTGCAATCGAGGATCGATTGTGCTACCAGATCACTCTTTCTTTGACAGTGTTTAACGATGCAATTTAACTAAATTATTCGGTATAATCGTATTTACCATCTTCTATCAATATTTATTAAAATTGTCGACTGACTATGAAATAACACTACGTTTATAGCAAAATTTACAGCAAATAGAGTGAACTTTGATGTGGATATCATTTATGCACAGAGTTCCTCAAACTATTTGTTTACTGACTCTAACATAAATGCGAAAATGGAATGATCTAATGATATTTTACTTCGATTTTTGTTTTTTGTTGTTGTTGTGCTGAAATAGTGTAATGAAACTTATTACTATATTGAGATGTTACAACAAGATTTTATTTCTTACGGAGGTCTGATTTTGGATGTTTGAAATTAATGCGGTCATTCTCGCTGTATTTTAACTTTAAAATCTACTGTAGGACTTTCATGTCCGGCTAAACCGACATAGAATTTCTCCGATTATGTATCAATTATTTCCTTTATCATAGGAGTGTTTGTATCTTTGTGTAGAATGGAAACCCTGATCTATTTGTCGCATTCAACGTAAGTCGAATGGTTTTGTTTTGCAGTATTTGTAATATTCCTGAGAGAACTGCATGCCCCCAAATGGGTGTAGCACATGTAAAGCCCGGCCTATCGGTCGTCTTGTAGATGAGTAGTGACAGAAATAAATATTGAATATAAGTAGTCTTTAGGTAGTGTTCAAGTAATAAATGGTGAAAGAGAAAAGGATTCAAGACAACGGGGGGTTTACCGGGGAAATACTATTTAAATCATACTTAAATACACTTGACGTTTTATTACTTTTTAAGTTTTCTGTAAAATTTGATTAAAAAATATAACTTTTTGAAGCTTATAAACCTCATTGTATAATTTCGTTATTGCAGATAATATTTAAAAAAATCTCAAATGAAACATGAAACAGAAAGAGAGAGAAAATAAAAATACGTTTTTGTTATTATTATCTTCAACGTTGAAGTAATATTTTATAAAGTTGCATTGCCAGGTAATTATTGAGTGTTAACGGTAATAAAATAGTTTAAAAGATTGCCATCCACTAAATTTATTTTTTCATTAGCACCTAATTAGTTACCCTCTCCCATTACTTTTGTCAATGCTTATACAAGTATATAACTAACTAACCATCACGACGTTTCCCCGCAGGGGTAGGCAGAGAGGACGGACCGCCAAACAACTCGATCTTATCATACAAGTCTTGTCTCATTCACATTCATACATGGTCTCATTCATTCAATCTCTTCTGTTATTCTGACTTTTGAAATGGCCCGACTCAAGTATTTGATTCACTTGATCGTGCCATGTCTTCCTAGGGTGTCCCCGGTTTCTTCTTCCATTCACATTCGTTTCATATATTCTCCTTACAATCCTTTCTCTGTTCATTCGCTCTACATGCCCAAACCATCTAAGCGTCCCTTTCTTATGTATAATTTTAATTTTTATATATTTTGTATCCCGATGAAGGAACCATTGATTCTAAAACATCATGATATTGATTGTTATAATTTTGGTTAAAACGAACTTATCCATTATTATTAAATACTATTAATTATTACAAATAAACTTCAGAGCAATAAATACATATTTTTTCTCTATTAAATAATTTTAATGCTTTATTTTCTTTTGCTTACGTACATATTACAAATATATTTGATCCTATTTTATTATAATGTTGTACACTTTCCATGTAAATTTGATTTGTCATAACAAATGGGGGATTTAAAAATTAAATAAAAATAATCACGAAGAACTTCTTGTGATATTCCCAGACGCTTAGGTTTTATCTTATCTTTTAAATGTTATTACATTCATGATATGAAAACTGAAATGAGTTGATCCAATTTGAGCCCGTCTTAGCACCGGGAAAACAATTTCCCTATTTTAAAAAAAAACTTCACAATGTAGCCACGTACTTAACCCGTAGAAACTTTTAGGGAAAGAATATAAGTCGAGAGTTTTACTTCGTAAGACTTGATTCTCAGTATATCTAAACGCCAATGAACATTTTCACAATGTATAAAAATAAATCTCTTTGAAAGGTTGAAAGGAAACAAATTAAAGAGTTATTAATCAAAAATTATCTTTGTTGTTTTCAAATTTTTTGGATAATTTTTGGTTGCTCTTTGAAAATATTATGATTTTTCTCTACAACTGGTATGGTACCATAGATAGCTGCACTATTAGCATTACTCGGGAGAAAGACCACCATTCAGAATGGAATCGTTTCTTGAAATGGTTTTACCTATGTTTGGTGACCAGATCTGAATAGCCAGATACCTACCTAAGTTAATCTAACCTATCCCAACCTTCCTCTTTCTCATTTCCTTATTATAATTTTAAATAAGTGGCCGCTGGTAACCTTTGAGTGAGCTAAAGTGGTAAGATTTAAAATTACGACTTTGTTGATGTTTTTTTACCCGATAAAAATTGATTTTTCAACAAAAAAAAGAACAGAACTTTGGCGGCTTCAACAATATTAGCACACTAGCTCACTCAAAAGTCACGAGCCGCCCCTCTGTCCCACTCCCTTCAGTCGCAAAACATATCCCAATTGGGGATGTCATAGTTCAATTGGCTCCGGCAGTTGGGGTTCATGTGCGGTATTTATATAAAAAAGAAAAATACAGTAATAAAATTGCATTTTGTATAAATCACACGATCATATTGTCTGCATTTGCCCAAGCGGAGTGGAACTACCATGAAAAGTTAATAAACTATTTAGGGTTGCAAATCCGGATTATCGGATTTCTTGAAACCTAAAATCCGGAAAAAAATTTCAAATATTTTGATGACCAGGAACGACACAAAAAATACGTACATTTTTTTTTTACTTATGTGTAGTTTAACTAAAAGGGTGACCTTTTAAAATTTCAACAAAGACCTACTTATCAGGGTATGTCATTGTCATACATAAAACCGTATTCTCTTGTAATCCATATTGATATTGTTTATTTTTTAATTATTATTTTTCTTTCTCAATTTTTTTTTTCTTGTTAAATAATAAGCATACTTATTTGTATTAAATCTTGTATTTGTGTATGATGACAATATTTGGTTATTGGGTTACTTACCTAATGATATTAAATTTATCTATTCATGTCTACATATATGAAGTCCTGCTTGCCTGTTAGCCTATTGGACGCGTTCATTTCATACATGACATTGTATTGCCAAAAACTTTTTTATTTTATTTTACATATCCGGATTTCATTACAAAAATTCCAAATTTCACTTCCATTGAATAATCCGTAATTCCGAATTATTTGAAATCATTATTATCCGGATTGGCACATTTTGTGGTAATAAAACCTTAAAACATTTGCGCATTTTTGTAAAATGGTAATAAATTTATCTTTTAACGATTGTAGCTTGCACTTGCAATTACTGGTGACATCTTTGTAAATTAAAAAAATATATATAGTTTGTATTATTTAACATGGCTTTTGCACAATGCGAGAGTCATTTTGTTTGTCCGGTCCTGTATAAAGCACAACAGACATGGCCTCTGTGTTTCCTCCGTCCTACAACATGGGTCTCTTCAAGACCTAGGTTCACTCCTTCCTTTCCTCTAAAATACCCTCCAAAAAGCATCTCCAAAGATGATATAGGCCCTAAAAAAAGACATACCCAGTGGCGGTTTTCTCTAACGTGCGTTTGTGCAGTGAACTCCCATAAACAAGATAAGAAAATGAAACAAACATGTATCATAATGTTACCACACTATCAATTTGGTGCTAAAAATTCCACACGTCCGTACAAAAGATTTGATTAAGATCTACACGGATCTCTGGAAATCACTATTAGAATATAGTATTATCGGATGGGGCAGTGCTAATGATAAAATTCTTAATTTTCTCATTAGGACACAAGAAGGCGTCAGGAAAATTATCCTTAAAGTCCCTGTAAGAACTAGCATCGAAGAAATCTTCAACAAACTTAAAATTATATCAATAAATCAATTATACTCTAAAACAATACTACCTTACGTTCATAAATACAAAAAACAAGAAATAACAATAATCACACATATTAGAAACACTAGATCTCAGAGCCAAAAATACATACAACAAGAAACTACAAACACAACAAACACATCAAGCACATCAATTTAATATTTTGTAAATGACATCCTTAGCACCGGAAATCCTACAGAGAATATCATTATTTGTTATTCTGTTATAAAAAAAAAGAAGATAAGAGCGAGTCCGAAATGAATTCCGTATGTGCGTTATGAAAGTATAAGGGGTTTTCTTTCTTAAGAAATAGATCATACATTGTCATTCTTGTGGAGCTGCAACGGAAAACTGTGCCGAGCGTGCAATCCTTGAAAATCTACAAGGCGATCGTGTGCGCAGCTATACAAAGATTTGTTAACAATTTTTTTTTACTGAATAGTATTTTGCAAGAATCAAAAGACTTTTTCTGTAATTATCGTGTTTTAAGCCGTTATTAAAATAAGTTAATTAGTGGAGATGATACTCTCTATGGTAAAAAAACGAACAGTAAAGTATCCTACGTAAATTCCGATTTTCGTATTTAAAGCAATTTTTTGTAACGTACGACATGATATTAGTAATTTTGTTTAGAAGAGTTTTATCCACTATGTGCATTTGTTACTTAATGTTATTCATTTGTTACCGGTTTCGACACATCCGTGTCAATCACTAGCGTTTTTAAAACTGTCCGTAGATTTAAGAACGCTAGTGAATGACACGGATGCGTCGAAACCGGTAGCAAATAAATAAAATTTAGTAACAAATGTACTTAGTGGATAAAATTTTTCAAAACGAAATGTCTTGAATTTGTTACATAATTAATTACTTATTCGATAACCACGGATGTTTCAATGAGTTACTGAATTGTTCTTTGTTGTTTGGTAATTTATTTTGGTAAGTTAATTTTTGGTGTAGCGATATGATGAAATTCCTTTAGATCTAGGGAAAAAATACATATAATATGGAAAAGAAGAATATGGTATTTTTGTTAGCAGGACGATTATTTTTCTAATAATCTCCGATTGAACTCTCAATAAGATAGGCCACGAACCTCCACTGGACGTACCTATTATTATTTATCGAAATCCATCAGAAAAATATCGAAAATCGTCATTAATTTACCAACGCTCAAGTTTATCTTCATCGGCGATAAGGCTCAGCCCGAACGCAATTAAAATATAAATTATACCCACGAGCAGCTGAGATGATAAAACTGAATCTGTATAATCCATTCAAATTGGCTCAATAATGATAATCATTATTCAAGAATCGGGAAGAAAATTCAAGTCGTTATAAGAGAAACGTTATTTCCCTTTTCTGGGAATTCATTAATTTCCATAAGGGAAGGTGGAGAAGAAGACGGGGAAATAGGCAAAAAATTATTTCAGAAATTCGAAGCTGAATTTAATAATTTCATTTTCATTGATTCATTCAGCATTCAAAACGAAGAACTATGAACTTTGCCATCATTATTTTTCTACTTCAGCACAAAAATTTTCTATGCGCTGGTAATTTGAGAAATTTAAATAATATGAAAACCCAAATATTAATTAATGAAATAAAACAAATACAGAAAAAAACACGATACTATAAACACATAAAACAGATTTTCTCATCGTATGTATTAACACATTGTATGTATTTTGTTGACTTTTTTTAAATTTTGTACCCTGATGATGCTAGTGTTAATTCAATATATTTCGTGGTTATAAAGTAATTGTTTTATTTCATTAATTTGTCAAACCACTAAGTGACTGCTTTCTATCAAAATATAAAATATTAATTATTTAAATGAAAACATTTTTTTTTGTTTAACTTTATTTTATTTTTGTATTTTATTTATTTATATTTATGCATTATCGACCGGTTTCGGTTGAACTTAACATTCATCAGGAACGTACACATATATACATATAAATAAAATAAAGTGGCATAAAACAGAAAAAAAATCTTTCATTTGGATTATAATGTCAGGCCACAAAGTGATTGCTTTCTTCGATACATTAATTATTTAGGTAATGTAACAGCAAGAAAGTATACTCATATATGTAATGGAAATTTTAGATGAAATTTGTCAATTTTGAAGTTGTAGTTAAAGTAAGCAGATAGAAATAAACTTAGATTTTATAGTAAAGTTTCAATACCTAGATGTACTGAAAGGGTGTGCTATAAAAACCATTTTATATCTACGAGTACATTCCTTGCCCTTAAATACTCGTAGATACATCAGAAATCCCTGCGTCCAATCTAAAATTAAAACAATAAATTCCTCTATATACTCTTCTTCTTGCAGTGGCCTGTATTATTGCGAAGAATCAAATGAATATTTATCAGTCTGTAATAGTCTTCATGTTACTTTAATTTATTTTCTTTATATTTGAATATCTCCAGCGAATTATGCAAACTCAAAAATAACAAATATCTTTAATCTAAATCATTCAGCCAATTATTAAACTTTGATAAAAAGAAGTTTTAATTTTTAATTTGCATTTAAAAATTTTACTCTTTTTTTCTCGGTGTGAGCAGGTAGTTTTCCATGGGGTATAAATTCTTAAAATTTCAGTAACGATTTTTAATAAGTCTCATGAAATATGCATTCAGATGAAAAATATTCAATCATGTACGAGTACATTAAACACAGAAAATTTGGTTCTATGAATTCTGAGAAAAAAACACGATACTAAAACAGACTATTGTGTAAAATACTAGTAATAACCTTTTTTATTTTCTTTTAAAGTAACCTTCTGAAATAAAGCAGAAGGTTACAATAAAATAAAATAACATAAACAAATATCATTTAACATAAAATGAAAAACGTGGGGACTCCATCCAGGCAGTCATGACAGTAATGATGTTATTCTAGGATTGGCGTACTCTGCACCATATGCTACGACCGCACGATTGCCCAGTGTCTCAACCCGGACTCGGTTTAGAGTTGAAACGTTGACCGATTATATAATGCCTATAAATCGGGCAACTACACGATCGGCCAACGTTCTACCTACGAACTAGTGATGCCATTTTTATCTAAAATCTATCGATCTACCGATATTCATAGACAATCTACCGAAATTTGTAATATTATTGACACAATTCGTTTTTCATTAGGTACTCGTAATACTGGAAATAAATAATAGGTATCCATGAAATAATAATTATCTGGTATCACAAAATCACCCATCCTTTGTTTCTGGAACTTCACAATAAAATGAATATCTTGTCACATGTTTTTGTCTTTTAAAATGTTAGCCAAATACGAAGAATATTAATTTTATGGCCCACATCGGTTATCGGCTGTTGTACACGTTTTAGCTCCGTATATTATTTTTCAAGTCAGATTGCAGCGCAAAAAATATAACATTTTGACCCGATTATATGTCGAATTATATGCATTTCACTATCGAGGTGAATTTTCATGAAAAACGGCACTATATAAATTATCTAATTATTATTATTAATTGCATAATGCATATTTGGGAGTTAGTTGCATATTTGAGTCTTTCTTCGTAAATATCAACATAGTTCAGTCATGTTTTATTCTTCATGCAGCACGTTCACCGGGATCGCCTGCCGAACTCACACTGTACCGCCAATGTGTGGAGGCAGGTTCGTGCAAGTTTGCCAACTAGTTTGAAGGTTGGGCCAACCTAGTTCGCCACCGGAGCGATCTCGCCAAACTCGAACCAACGCTGGTCCAACGCGCACGAACTACCCTCTACACGATCGCCCAAACGTTCAGAGTTGGGAGGTTGGCCGATCAAGTGGTCGTGACAATAAGCTCCCCACGCGGTGGCGGAGAAGTGCCCTGAAAGAGCGCACTCGTCTATAGGTGACTATGCCATTGGGATGCAGTGTAATCTACCCACAGTTCTGATGTTTACAGAAATCTACAGAATGCGTTGAACAGTATTATTTTGATGTTTGTGCTGCAAAAGTGAAAAC